>CM054992.1:10669991-10777865 GCA_029030765.1 Salix suchowensis | reverse complement strand
TACACCTATGTGCCTTTTTTTGCATTAAATTTACTTCATCTTAGGCAATGATTATGATTTTCATTAACCGTAATATGAGAATCTCAAATCTTTTGTACTTGACATCAAGTTTGCATATTAACAATGTAATACATACCAAGCACAACATAATTAGTTTTCAAGAACGAGTTAAATCGGGTCTTTTAATCATTCCATTTCGAATTATATCATTGCAATGATGGATCCTTACTTTAAAATGTTGTGATTGACAAATGTCCAAAGCTGTTGGGTGTCCAGTTGCCCCTTTATTGTATGATTTATTGTATAGATTTTATTGAGATACACCACATCATTGTGTTAAAAACAAAAGCTGGTAAACAATTGCTCTCAATTTGTTGCTTTCCCTATCTATAAATGGGTCGAAAAATCAAGGACTGTTGGGGTCAGAACACGTCCTTCTTAGTTCCTGCTTATTGTCCAATTTACATTACATTTGAAAAATAAACTGGCTGGCTGTGTGAAACACTACTTTGCATGTACATTTGAGTTTGGAATTCTCAATGCAAGCTCATTATTTTTGCCATTTTTAAAACTGTATTGACTAAAGGAAAAATGAGTTATGCTGAAAAAACAGAGTTTGTATGTAATGTATTGTTCTGTTTCTTGATTGTTATTTTCAACGTGAACTACTAGGCTATATATTTACAGTATTTATAACATTGATTCCAGGGAATTAAAAAGGAAACTCTATGACAATCATAAAGACACTATGCTGCTGTTATTCTTTTGATTCACGAAATCTTCTCTTTAATTGTGAGGATCTGTCGTTGATTGGAAATAGAATCCAATTGATTTGCTGTACTAACTCCATTTTGTGTCGTTAGTGTGTTGACTTGATTGTTGTTGATTTCATTTAATTTGAATTCATTGCTGTTATTCTGCTGCATATCTTGATTGTTGTTACCGTTGGTTCCAATTGATTTGCTGCATTCATTGTTGATTTGTCTCTGAATTTGCTGCATCTGGATTTTAACTTCATTGTTGTTATTTTCGCAACTGTTACTGTTTGTGGAATTGTTACTATTTCTGGGCTGCTGCATTTCAGTTTGAATTGCTTCGTTAACATTGACTATTTAAAACAAAACTATATTGGCTCTTTGAACTGGTTTTTCAGAACCTTTGTAAGAACTTATATTTTCTGAATGGCACAATGTTGTATGTCAGTCATAATTTGAGATGAATATTATTTGTCATTATTAGTGTTGCTTATACATTAAAGCCTATACCAGTTAAACCATTTCTGCTAAATTGAAACTTTGTGCAGGTGGAACAGGACGGACAAAAAAAAGGAGCAGAGGTGCCAGACGTAAATGCCATCACAATCTTAATTATGGTTCTATGATTTTCATCTCCCGACAAGCTTTGTCTCTTCTAATTTTGCATGCTTGCTTGCATTGTTTCAAGATATCAATCCTCTCTTGCAAAACAATGCTACCTTTTGGAATTGTGATGGCATCATTTTGTTATTATAACTTAATATGTTAATTTTGTTATGCTTTAAACTCTTAAACTGGTTGGCTAATCTTTTTACTTTTTTGGATGTAAATATGAACGATGTAATAGTTTAGCCAATTTAATAATATAACAGTTTCATCGCATAACATCTACATCTATACATTTTCGACATGATTGTTCTTAAAAAAACAACTGATTAATAATTTCATTTAATACAGTTCAATTGGAATGAAAAATTATTCCTTCATATATATTTGAAAGCTTGCTTCATTGCAAGAAACTTTGTATCCAGGCGTGTGCATATCTTTCCATTTCAGTGCTCTGTACATTAAACACGCTTCATTTCCAGAAATATGTCATTTTCTTCCGTAAACATGTATATGCAGGATGTACTTTGATTCCTTTACATACCCATCTTCAGACTATTTAATTTCAAACAATTCTCTCTAAGTTACACTATCTTATGTCCAATTCAGTTCACATTCAATTAAAAACAATTGATAGTTATTGTTTGCACACTCAACTCACATGTCAAATTCATACAGGTCACTTAACTGCCATCTACAAAGCATAGAAATACCATGCATACATTGTCATGTCACTGTAATTGTTAATAAGGCATGGGCGTCAACATGTGACCTGTTAAAAGAATGGTTTCTTATTATCATGTGAATGCCAGTAATTGTGTCTGAAATTTGTTATATCTAGAAACTATTTTCACCGCAAACTGTCTTCACCAGCTATCATAGTAAAAAATTAAATCTAATTAAAACTACCAAAATGGATCATTATTTTTTTCTTTATGATCAAGCACAGGCTGTCATAAAGTTTTTTTTGTTGAATTATTTCATGTCAAGGTGCCCGATCAGTGTAACATTTGTTATTGAAGACTCTAAAAAAGATCACAAAAAGCGAGCTTAACGCACATGAACTCATCAATTATTATATACAACAGTGACTGAATTTTCTACACTCCCTGCATACCTGTTCAATGACCTGTATGAATTTTTGTTTCATGTGTTTTTTAGCTTTTCCCTTTAACCCAGCAGCATGGCCATCACAGACCCGTGAATACCACACAAATAAC
Source organism: Salix suchowensis (assembly GCA_029030765.1). NCBI lineage: Eukaryota > Viridiplantae > Streptophyta > Magnoliopsida > Malpighiales > Salicaceae > Salix > Salix suchowensis. Next base: position 10,775,284 of record CM054992.1, on the reverse strand, counting down.
AATTACACATAACATATTCACCCTATCAAAATTTAAAGATACATCATCGACCACACCTTTCTTTTCATGCTTTCCCGAAACGTCTGCCCCCGACACCGAATACATGCAAGATTTGGTTAAACTGTTGCTATTTCTTATTGTTTTGCCTGTGTTTATTTTATTGAAAACCAGAGCAAAACACTCTGTTTTGTTATGAACAATCATGGTGCACTTCATTCCATTTTTTGCCTGTCAATTGATGATAGCAAGGATATATAACGAGAGAGTGAGACAGTAATGCACACGTTGCCGGAGTTACAAAAATTCAAGAATTGTGAGTGAATTAATAAAATTTAATTGTTGCTCGCAAAATTTTTTTGGATTTATGCTAAATACGTGTGCCATTGTTGACAAAAAAAATTCATTACATTGTATAAACGCTGCCTCATAATTTTATTGTTGTATTTTGTTATTTTAATATTTAATTAATAAAATTATAATTGATAAAATCTGTTATAAACAGGTTTTACCCATGAAAAAGTTATTGAATTTTTCTATTGCCAAAACTCTCTTAATAAAATCTATTAGAAATGTTTTTTTTCTATGTAAAAAACTAATTGTAAAATTCATTGCTCATATTATTATATATAAAAAATTATTTATGATAATAAATAGGTCATTTATATATATATACAATTCCATTTACAAAAAATCACTTTACAATAGCAAGTGTCATATTTATATAACAATCAATTTACAAAAGCTCGGAATAGAAACAGCAGCAATAAAACAATTAGCAAATCAAAAATATCAAAACAATTAACACAATCTTACCAGAACAACACCATCACAAAATAAAATGAAAATATCTCTGATTTAAAACGATATATATATATATATATATATATATATATATATATATATCAATTTCTAGAAACTCGCAACAGCAGCAATAACAATAAAACAATCAACGCATCAACAATCACAAAACAATTAAGGCAATCTTGCTAAAATAATATAACATTAAAGTAAAATAACAAATTTTTGGAATTTCAAGACTCATGTATATATACAATTACCATTTTGTTTTATGCAGCAACAACTAAACAATTAACGCAATGTTCCTACAGCAATATAACGACAAAGAGAAACGAAATGCTTAAAATCTAAAGCGTCATATATATATATATATAAATCATTTTATAAAACTCGCGATGCCATTAAAACAATATAACAATTAATACAACAGCAACAACAAAACAATAAACATAATCTTAGCATAATAACATTACAGTTAAATAAAAATTTATTGTTTGGAAATTAAAGTGTCATATATATTTATATCAATCAATTAAGAAAAAATCAAACGATTAAAAAATATACGAACCACTTCCTATTTCGATTAAATTATTCCTTTTAGTCTGGGGAAAAATATTTTATAACATATTTTATCTATTATAATGTTACTAATTAAATATTTACACAACCAATTACAGCATGTAAAAAATAAATTACTTTTCAACATAAAAAAAACCTTGGCCAATGCGCAGCCAAACATACTAATTATAACATGCAAAAAAATCATTTCTAACATGTTTTATCTATTACAATTTTACTAATTACACATCAAAATAACTAATTATAGAACGCAAACAAAATTTATTTTATTTGTGAAAAAAATTATTTATAATATGTCAAATCTAATATTACTAAGAAAAAACCAACTCATAGAAAAAAATTTATTACCTGACTTTTCTACAATTAAAAAATATATGAATCACTTTCCATTTTAATTATACTATCCCTTTTATGCGGAATAAATATATTTCTAATATATTTTTTATATTATAATTTTACTAATTAAATATTAAAATTAAACATTACAACATATCAAAAAAATAATGAATTTTATATATTGACAAAAAACCCTGCGCAACGCGCGGGCATATGGCTCGTGTATATATATAAAGAGTCAATACCCAAACCTCGATCTTGCTTTTTCTCTAATCACGACATTTCATTAACGAAATAAAAACATAAACACGAAAGCACCTTTCGGGATTAAAAACATAATCATAAAATAAAGAGGCAATGATTAAGCATTAAGCACTCTCTTTATCATGCATGTCCTTGCTGCCATGCTATGCTTCTTACCCATCCATATTCAAGGTCCAAAGAAATCATCCACGAATCTCTTTCATTTGATCTCCCGGACGTTAAAGTGGGGATTTGTCATCTCCTTTTCTCGACACAAATAACTTTAGGAATCTTTTAAAAATCTTCCCTTCTCTAGCGAGTGTCTGTTTGTTTAAGCATAATTAACTTCACTACCTCGATCTGATAAGACAAAATCACACATCGAAAATGATCATCACATTGGCTTTTATTTATTTGGTTTTTTCTAAGAGAAATTTATGGTATAAACATTACATGATGATTCTTTTTCCAATTTAAAATTGTAATGTATATTGATTAATTAAATATTTCTAAATTTATGTTCAAGAACTGAACATAAATTTACTGTATTATAAAACAATGAATCATATGTTAGAGAATAATATAAACTATATTTTAGGGTCATATATGTGAATCTATATGCAAGTTTTAAATTTAATAACTTTCACTTAAGAGTTTGTATTAAAAAATAATATAAATCATATTTTATAATCTTATCTAATAGTTTAAATTTTTAAGTGAAAGAGTTCAAGAAATCATAAACAAAAAACGAAGCAAAAGGCAACCACTCGCTAATCCCCATGTTAGTCCATGTGCTTTTGTTCTTGGTGGTAAAACATGTTGATCGATGGAACTTATTTGCTCGGGCTTTCTCTGACAGAGAGATTCCACTTCTTTTAATGCCCCCAACCATTAAAACTCTGGTGAGCTTAAGGAGCTCAATGAAATCCCGTCCCCCCCCACATAAAGGTTTCATATGGATCGAAGAGTGGTAGACAGAAGAATAACTCTTCTATGTGTTCATATATTGTTTACAAATTAGCTAGGGACAAGCCCTCTACAGAAAGATGATAAGTATGTAAATATAGCCGATAAGGTATAGAATAATTAATATTAATGAATGATATACTCAACTTTAAGCACTTAAAAATGGTGCTCATCAATTAGCTAGCTGTCTCGTGACAGCAAGCTCCAAGAGATCACTCAGACCAGTCCTTTCTTTTCATTTACTAGGATTCTTGAAGATCATGATGAGCATCGATCCCCACTTGATGCAAGAGAAAGTTCCTCCTGTAGGATCATGCGCAGCCTAAGAACAAAAGGGTTTCATGATGCGGTCCTTGATTTTTCTGCCCTATCAAATGCAGAAAAAACAAGTGGAAGAAAGAAAGAAAGGTCAGACAGATCATCATGGACAAGATGTTTAGATGGTGTTTAACAATGTTTTTTAAAAGTATTTTTGAATAAATTTGATTTTTTTTATTTTAAATTAAATTTTTTAGTGTTTTTAAGATCATTTTCATGTGCTATTATTAAAAATAATTTATAAAAAATAATATTAAAAATACTTTTAAAAACAATCACAACAACGCTCCCAAACAATTAATTAAAAGATCGCAGCAACTTCATTATCATGTTGGGTTTGATTAAGAGATATACTTATTTAAAGGAGAATAAATCACGCTGAGAATGCTGTGGCCATGATTAAAATAGAGAATGGGTGCGTGCCCTCTCTATCAGAAATCAATTGTGCTGTCCTATTGGTTAGGTATTTGGGTTCACCTTGTCGCTCAATCATATCCATGTCTCCCTCCTAAAAAAGCTGTGGTTTGAATTTCTTTTATATTTATTCTCTTTTTAACATAAAAAGTAAGTTCATTTTTACAATATATACCTGATATATTAAAACAAACCGTTTTCTAATTTTAGATCATATTACTACGTATTACCAATTTACTTTGTATGGATAGATATTGTATTGTTCTTATTATTAGGGTAAGTCATATGCTAACTATTGTTAATTACTAAAAGGAGGAGGAGGGCAAATCAAGGACTTAATTGCATAAAATTTAAATTTTAGAGGTAATTAAGGACTTAAACGAACAAATTCAAAATTAAAGACCAATTTGTAAAATGTACACAGCTTCAGGGAATTCGATCAATAAACTTCAAAAAAAAAAAATTAAAACAAAAAATAAAATTTTTTAAAATAAAATATTTTAAAATGATTCCAAACAGCCCTAGAACAAATGGTGACAGGACGTAAGACCTCACCTTTTATCAACAACATTAGTTTTGTTTGCAACGAGGTGCCTGTGTTTTTCTTCGTGCAACGAAGCATTGACTAATAAACACTGGCTGAATTGAAACAGAACGCGAGAAAACTCTTACAGAAACTTAATCGCGGGATGCAATTTTTTAAGGAGGGAGTTTGGTGTTCCCGGAGCAGTAACAATGGCTGTTCAAGCTACATATAATTAATCTGTTAAATAACAAAAGCATTCATTTGTTCTTTATTCGGGCCGCAGCTCGGATGCACTGTCATAAAGCTGCGCAGCACATATATATGTTCTGATGATGCTCAAATCGCAGAGAAATCAAAAAAGAGGAAGGGATTTAAAAGCAAGAACTACGACATAAACTGTTTAATTAGGAAGCACAGTAATCAAGAGATAAATCAAAAGAAGTTGTGTCTTCTTCAAAGATTAATTTTCTCCATGTTTGCGACGACAAAGAAGAGGTAAGCCTACAGTGAAGCAGCAGTGTCAGTATGATATAGGGCGTGATATTTACAGATGCTGCGAGGTCCGGCGAAGGAGCTACTCTAGAGCCTGATGAAGTTGTTAGATCGATACCTAAAACAATACTGGTTAGAGGGAATTTTGATAAATGATGAATCATATTCATCAGAGCATGGAAAAATTTACGAGTCATCGTTGCCAATGCTAAGAATCCATTCAGCAAATTGACTTTTCTCGTATCTTTCGTTAGAACTTAGCTTATCTATTGAAAGATGCATGTTCTCTTTGAACATAAGAACAATAAATCTGGACCATGCACAGTGATGAGCTAGTTAAGGAAGCATGTATTGTATCCTCTCGAGTTCCTCTACGAACGATAATCTAGCAAATATGATCAGTACTGCTAAGAAAAACTATTAATTTTCCCAGTAAATAGCAGATTGTAGTAAAAATGAAGAACCTGAAAACCGATGCAGGGTAAGAAAATACAAGCAAATTATTCCAAAATCTATCTCTGGATGACCATCTCAGATAAATTTTCACGTTGAAAAAACAATCATGCAAGTCATAAATGGAGCCAGAAAGAAAAATCACCACCCAAATGATGGCATGGGAAACCAATCAATGAAGCAAAAGCTTGCAAACAGAAGAAAGCATATGAAAACATGGCAGGGAATTGCTCGTGAAGAAAAAAGAGCAGACCTAACAGCCACGGCAATGTAAAAAACATCGATCGAGGAGCTACAAAATACAGTCAACACACACCCTTCTAGACTATAATAAACACAGAATCACATGTCTAGCCAAAGGAACAATGGAATACTATAATTAAAAAAAAATGTTTCGAAACAAGAAAGGAAATGAAAGTAAGAAAATAATGCAAAATAGTTTGCAGAAACCAGCTAATCCCGTTAGAACAAGCGTACCTTTAGCCAATAAAATAGTCCACTTGAAACTAAACATCCAATCCCACCGGATTTTGCATCCACTCTCCTTCTTCTAGAGAAAGAGCAGATACACAAGCAAGTTGTCAAAACATTCAATTCACCATCATGATGACAACATTTCATCTTTTATTTCTAAGACCTTGCAGGCCAACATGAGTAGCAAATTTGACAATTCCACCTATTCCCAAGCCAACAATACAAATTTGATAGCCCCACCATGCCCCAGTCGCTGCTTAAAATTGCTTGGTGCAAGTCTTGTCCTTTTTTTCTCAAAGTCTTCCCAAGTCAATAGCCTACTAAGCCTAAAAGAAGAGCAAAGTGCGTAGCTCTGAAAGCCATGGAAACAAATTGTGCAAGCTAAATTGCCTCGTATCATGTTTTCTAAACTCTTTCCAAGCCAATGATTTGCTAAGATCAAAGGAAAAACAGCTTTCTAAGCCTCAAAGAAAAGCGAAACAACTTTCAAAAGCTGTGAAAATTAACCACCTAAATTCGAAGATATGATGGTCGTCCAAGTAGCAATTTCATGTTATTAGTAAGGAAAACAACATCTGATAAAAAATTCAGCACGGTCAATAATTAGATACAAAAAATTCTATTTTTTTTAGCTATCTTTCTAATATTGGGTAGCCAAATCTTCTTTTCGGTTTATATCATGCTGGTCTATAAATATATTCACACGATCTATCTAGAGCATGTATTTATTTACTTAGGATAGACTTATAATCATCCATTAATTATCTCAACACCTAGCACATCATATTCACAACAAAAAGTAAAAGCACATGAAGGAATAAGTCTAGACACCTCAAAAGCCGCCATGGACTGTTCATCTCTTTATTGTTTAGCATCGATCATTTAGCTCTGCAGATTATATAAAAATCAGCAGCCACCGTTATTGAACAAGTCCAGCTAGTATTTATTAAAAAAAAAAAAACAAGTATTAATTGTCCATGATTCCTCCTATCATCTCATCTAAAAATTTAAATTGTTAGGTAAAACTCTAGAATATGATTATATTATTTTCTAACACATCCCTTCAAGTGAAAATCATTTAGACTTGAAACTTGCATCCCTTCAAGTGAAAACTATTTAGGCTTGAAACTTGCACACATGCTCACACTACCTTATGCTTGATTTTTATCAAATAGAATAAGGGTAGTGAGATTCAAACTCGTGACCACTGAGTCAACAGGGCTCTGATATCATATTAAAAAACCATATAACCTAAAAGCTTAAATTGATAAATAAAATTTCAAAATATAATTTATATTATTCTCTAACAATATACATCAGTGCTCTAACAAGCTAGTCATCCAACAAAATCCCAAGCACAAAACTAGAAAATGAAGATTTGGGTCTTCACAGTTTTCACTTTATTACTGCCCCTTTTGCTAGGAGTCTCAGCTGAGCAATGTGGAAGGCAGGCTGGGGGTGCTCTGTCCAGGAGGTCAATGTTGTAGCCAATTTGGTTGGTGTGGCAACACTGATGCTTACAGATTCCATGGTTGTTTTCTTGTTATTTTTTATTTTTTTTACAACGTTCCATATTATCCTGCAATGTTTTACCTACTACGTGTTGCTTGTGTCAACTGCACCACGAGATTAATATCTAGATATTCCCGCAGATGGCCCTGAAGTCTATGTAAGCACCGCTCGTCAAAATATGATGGATAACGTTAAGGTTATCCAAAAGTTTTGGCACTATATTCATTATTGAACATTTATACATAAAGTAGCAGCCTGTACAGCTCAAAACCATGCATGTGGCCGCCTCGCACTTTGAATCTGTCCACTTATTCAGCTAACCAGTCTCTAATCTCCACGACTATCACTTTGAAAATTAGGGCTCCTCGATCTCTTTCTTCTGGACAACATCAAAGACTAAGATATTTGAACGGTGCATTAACAGCTTGATTGGTTTATTTTTTTATATTCGGGATGTCCGGATTAGTTTACGTGCACTATAACTAATCCCCGGATCCACTGAATATTCTGCAAGCCTAATAATCAGATAAGGTACCACAAGGATGATAAGCGTGTATGATAAAACTTGAACCTGGGTGCAGATCTCCGTGAGACCAAGACTCCACTTACTAGATTGGTTTATTTAATTGACTGGCACGGATGTATAGAAATTTGCAATTCATTTTGGTAACAAAAAAACTTTCTTACAAACAATAAGAAACTTCTTTATTAAACACTTGCTTATAAATAATAATCACCAAGGGAAAAAAAAAAAACTTGTTTATAAAATAGCAGCCGGTATCTTTCAACTCGCTTCATTTTCGCTAACAACTGATCAAAAGTCAATGCCATGCTGATATCACTATGGATTGTCCACACTAATCACCTGCCGTTTACTTAATCAATCTCTAATATCAACGACAATCCGAAGCCCCATCAGTGGTTTGTCCTGATCTTCATAAAGGAACCAGGGCATTCTGGGGATTACATATCAGCCACTTGATGCTGAAATCAAAATCAAAATCAACCTCCTCTGCTATAAAGTCCTGTGTATGAAATGGAAGACTAAAAACATATGAAAACCTAGGAGGGTAAGAAATGAGGATTTACGATACATTCGTGATCGTTTTGTTATGTCTGATAAGAGGAGCGATTGGTGAGCAATGTGGTTCGCAAGCGGGTGGCCAGACCTGCCCTAACAACCTGTGCTGCAGTCAGTTTGGGTGGTGTGGAGACACCGATGACTACTGCTCGCCGTCCAAGAACTGCCAAAGCAACTGCAAAGGTGGCGGCGGCGGCGAGAGTGCGTCAAATGTGCGTGCAACGTACCACCTGTACAATCCACAAGACCATGGATGGGATTTGAATGCAGTCAGCGCTTATTGCTCTACATGGGATGCAGGCAAGCCTTATTCTTGGCGCAGTAAATATGGCTGGACTGCTTTTTGTGGCCCTGCTGGTCCTCGCGGCCAAGCTTCTTGCGGCAAGTGCTTGACGGTAAGACATGCTTTCTTCTTCTTTTTCTTCTTCTTCTTGAAATCTTGACTGAAATCTTGAGAATTAGCTACTGCAGCTGACTGATTAGTTACAGCATATATAATTAAGGAAGAACAATAATCAAAAATGAAGTATCCTGATTAATTTGATGCGTGTAGGTGACAAATACAAGAACAGGAGCTCGAACAACAGTAAGGATTGTGGATCAATGTGCCAATGGAGGGCTAGATTTGGACGTGAACGTTTTTCGGACAATAGACACAGATGGAGATGGATACGCGAAAGGGCACCTCATTGTGAACTACCAGTTCGTTGACTGTGGTGATTCTGTCAAGATCCCAGAACCTCTGTTCTCGATAATCGAAGATCATTAGACTGAATGGATGTCTAGCTTCATATATATGTCAAAGATCTTATAGCCATGGACTCTGTTAATAAGCATCAGGTGATGCAGTTAAGGCAAAATTAAGTTTCTCTTGGCCAAAGCTGTGATGAATAAATATTTCTCTCTCTATTTTTCTTTTTTTTTTCTTTTTTTTTATAAAAATCTTTCTAAATGGGTTTGCTACTCTGGACCAAATACAAGTAAAAAAAAAAATGTTTAATGAACAGATGAACACACTAGATCTAAAGAGCTTGAACTTGCTTAAACTCCAAGGTTTTCTCTATAATATAAATACTAAAAACCTTAATTATTCATATTAATGTAATATTTTTTTTCTGTATTTATAGGTGTATACAATAATTTTTTAGGGACCCGCCATACTTATTATCTCATTAATGAGATATAAGAAATAATTCTTTATTATTAATGTCACCTAAAATAGACTTTTCAACTATTTTTTCACAAAAAGATGACTCATGAGTTACAAATAAATAATGAGAACTTTAGAATAAAAACTCAAAATCTTTATTTTTTATTGGATATATATTTTTGAAGCATCTTTTTCTATATATTATTGTATTTTCTCTCACTAAAATATACTTATGTAAATATTAAAAAATCCACACCTCCAATAAAAAAGAATAAACTATTAACTATCTTCGCAACAAAGAATAGATGAGATTGTTAAGAACAATTGATTATCTTATGCCAGAGCCTCATTCCTAGACTGCTCATATTTTCAAAACATCACAACATAGCATGGTGAGTTGGGTGTAGTTTGATAATTGAATTGAATCAATCAAGATAAATTGGGATCACAGGGGTTAGGCTTATAGTTGTGAAACCCAGCCTAAATTAATGGGACTGCATTTAACTTGTGTTACTCTTTAAGGACTAACTTGCAATACATTAAACTATGTAGGCTAAAATGGATGGATTCTTGTCCATGAAAGGTTTCGGTGACTGTTTGGAAGTGGAATTGATATTGTTTTTTTGAAGTGTTTTTTGCTTAGAAATATATCAAAATAATTTTTTTATATTTTTAAAAAAATATTTTTGACACCAGTACATGAAAATAATTTAAAAATACTAAAAATATTTAATTTAAAGTATAAAATAATTTTTTTTTAAATACTTTTGAAACATAATGTGAAACAATTACTTGTACTTCTACTTCCACCAATCTTCTATTCACACGTACACCGAGATTTTCATCTTACTAACACTTGCACAAAATGTTTTTTTTTTTTTAAATCAATTTGCTTCTTACATTGCGTTCAAAATCATATATGGAAATGACCGATAAATAGCTTATAATATGTCAATTATTACATATAAGATATTTATCAACGTTAATTATGAATTTACTTACACTAACATGGGAGATAAATATTCTAGTTTTTCTACAGTCGAGAATGGAAGGTGTGCATCTGCTTGTTCATGGCTTTTGCTCTTTTGAACCCATTAAAGCCCAAAGGCCCAAAGCACTTTTAGATTGCTGCATTCACCAAGCTCATGAACAAGCAGCCAGTGCCTTTTTCTTTTTTTTCATTATTATTGTACCAGCTCCAATAATAATTAATTACACTTCAGTTTATGGTCAGAGAAATTAAATTTTACCACTTTGTAATTTTTTGCTGATTACTATGATTAAATTTAAAACCCGTTTGTAATTCTTATGATCAACACTGTACATTATTTGATTAATTTATGAGATAAAACATAAATATCTCGTAGCTCGTTATATTTAAATTACTGTATTAAAGCATTTACAGTATTAATATTTGTTTTTGGAAAAAGTGAGAATCAGTCAGGTCAAAGACCTACAAAATACTGGAGCTTAAAGTTTTTTTTTATTATTAATATAGGTGTCTGGACCAGCTTATGTATATCTCAACTAATCTCACTGGTCTTGAAATTAACAACCCATGTAAGCCTCGAGTGATTTTTATATTAGCAACCACGGGACTCAAACTTGAAATTACAAGGAACCAAATCCCTTAATCTCAAACTCTTATGACTGCATCACCAATTAGATGGTTAAATCTCAAAATGATTTGTTGATGTTTTTTAAAATGATATTTGTTTTTGATAAAAAAAAAAAAAAAAAACCAGTAATTCTTAAAATTATTAGAGTTAACATGCAGAGTTACTTGAATTTGTCTATGAAACCCAATTTTTTTTATTAAAAAAAAATCTCAACTCATATTAAGGGCAGGGAAAGGGTCTTGCTGGGTGTTTGAGCAACATCATGTTGATGGGATCCAACCTTAACCATGAAGTCTGATTACATTCTCCTAACACATTATCCAGTTGTCAGTTCATTCTTAACAAAGCCCTTGCATCATCCTGGATGCCATTGGTTACTATTATTCAAAACCAAGTTGCTTTATTTTTTTTTTTTGTATAATTCAATATTGTTTTTCAAATTTATCATTTAATATTTAGTTGATTGGATATTAAACTCGTAAATTTTCCAGATATAATGTTTCAAATCTAGTAATTAGAATTATGGTTTTGAATGGTTAAGGTATATTAATATCTTTTTCATATCAAATTATTTAGATCTCATAATTTAATCTGCAGTATACCAGAACCAGGCTAGCTGGGTTGACTTGAGTTTGATTATTGATTAATGAAATTACATGTTTATCATATACTAATTCCAGTTCATAGAGCTAATTTTTTAAGTTTTTTTATTCTATTTCATCTTTCGGCTAGAAATTGAACTATATTATTTGCTATCTTTTTTAATGATTTTTTTTAAAGCTTATCTTGATCATTTCGGGGTGGTTTCTCTTTCTTTTATAAAATGCGTTTATAATATATAAACATTATTATATTTAAAATAGTTCGGAAGGTAGTGCTGTCCAGATAAATTAGAGTGACATCACTATCTTACTTCAGGATTCCAACTCCAAATCCAACCAAAATTAAACAAATTTAACAGTACAACGTTGTCCATAAGTTGCATATGGACATTTTAAAACCTATCAAGTTTGAAAAAACAACTCCGACCTGTTTGGGAGGATGGTTGTAGTTGTTTTTGAAAGTGCTTTTTATTTAGAGATACATCAAAATATTTTTTTTTTTATTTTTAAAAATTATTTTTAACATCAGCATATTAAAATAATTTAAAAACACAAAAAAAATCATTTAAAATATTTTTTTTAGGAAACGAGGATACAACCGCCTTCCCAACATGCCCTGAATCTAGAACTCGTGCATGAAAGAGATCAGAGCTAACTAACCTGCAAGGTTGTGGCACAGCGGTGTAGGGGCGCGCCCTCCATCTTTCGAACTTCGGTGCGAGTCCCAATGGGAGTGGGGCTGGAGGGCTCCTCCCCTCATGTCCCTCTGGGTCCTTCTTTGCGTGGTATGTCTGTCACTCCTGCAGTATCTTACCTGCTCATTTGGGCTTGCAGGATGTTCAAGTGAGCCCGAGGAATAGTCAAAGTGCGCGTAAGCTGACCCGAACACCTCGATCCTAACAAAAAAATCAGAGCTAACTAGTCTTGCTTCACCACATGGCAATGACGGACAAGTCAGTACCTTCAATCCCTGTCAGTGGGACCATCGTGGCCATGCAAGGTCGTAATTCATGGTGGTGCCGCTTGCATTTCAAAAGCAGCCGTCGTAACATGATAAAATCTATTCCAAAAATACTTTTTAATATTTTTTTAAATAACACTTTTTAAATAAAGAAAAAAACAGTCGTTGAATTATATTAGCTTAGCAGCTCGTTAAATAAAATAGTGATTTTGTCAAAAGTGCCAAACCTATGCTATCTATGATCGAGAATGAATAGACCAAGGGCCTAACTACATACGATAAAGACATTATGGCTAAGGACTCTGCTGATAAGCATGGGGTCAGGTTCATTTGACTAAAGCCGTGGTGATGAATATATTATTTTTTAAAGATAATAGTTGATTTTTAGAGTATTTTTTATTTGTAAATGTATTGAAATAATATTTTATTTATTTATTTATTTATTTTTGACATTAGTATTTTAAATTAAACTAATAATAATAATAATATTTGTAAATATATTTTCAAAATACAAAAACAAACAATTTCTAAAATGCTGAAAGAAAAAAGAAAAGTCATCCTCCTCCACTATGACGAGTGTGTGGCTCTAGATGGGACAAAATAGTTGCCTCTTTTGACTCTTCAATTGCCGTGGTCGCGGGTGCCTGCTGCCAAAGGCTTGGAGGTTGTATCATTAAATACGTCGGAAATACAATATAAATTTGACTTGTAAAATTATAAGTAATATTTTTTTAATTAATTTTATATTAATAATCCCAGTAAAAAAATTAAATTACATTATAATCTAATTCAAAGAGTTGATAATATTATAATCAATAAATAATTTAAATAAAAAATAGTATAGTAATATATAGATAAATAAAATATCTCAAAACAAAACTTTTCAATATAGAAATGGATCACTGAATAATAGAAGATACATAATAATCCAATGACAACTTGGTTGTTTTCATAGCAACAAGTTTAAATATAAATGTTTTATATTGCAAAGCTAGTGAACTTGAACTAGTAATTAACTAATATAAATTTAATAATAGAAGTCTCTAAATAATATCTAATTTGATAAGATAAATTCAAATAAAAAATAATTATTCAACATCAAATAAATAAATAAATGGAATAGAATAATAAAAACAAAGTTTTTATACTAAAATTCTTTTATGTAGCCTGAATATCCAATTCTCGCACATTTTGGTGATTGATTTAGTCTTGATTCCAGACATATTATTATTATTATTATTATTATTATTATTATTATTATTATTATTATTATTATTATTTGAAAAGTTGAATTTTTTTTATATATCATATCACTATATAAATATACATGTCAATCAAAATTAAATCCCTTTCTTATCTAATCATGTCAAAAAATTACTTTGAAGAAAGTTTTTCTTTTTTTCTTGTGTAACTTAAACTTAACTTGACCTAAGAGGAAAAAAAACTTAAATCACATTAAAATTGGAACAGCTTATTGGATTTTCATGTGTATATATATAGATAAATAGTGAGTAAAATCTCAAATGAATCAAAGATTGTAAATTCATGATTTAGAACAAGATAATTAGCATACTAATCTAGATAGGATTTGCTCTTGAATTAGTCGAGTCAAAGAAGACAATTTAGAAGTCCGGTAGAAATCCACGTAATGAGATTGAGATGGAGATTCAAAATACACGTGGTTGTTTAGAAATGTTGATTAATGTTATTTTTGAAAAATATTTTTTTGTTCAGAAATATATTAAAATAATATTTTTTTATTTCTTAAAAATTATTTTTAACATCAGCATATAAAAATAATCTAAAAACACTAATTTTTTAATTTAAAAAAAAATATTTTTTTTTTCAAAAATACTTTGTAGAAAAGTAGTGTCAAATACCTTTTGTCAAGCTTCTCGAAATACAGAGGGGTAGTATTCGTACTTATACGGCAGTGTCATACCCTGATCCTTCCTATAAATTCAGCACCTCTCACCACAACTCCATGCAACCAGAAACACATACACAAAAGAAAATGAAGAGGGTTAAGCTTGTTCTTGGTGTTCTTTCTCAGCCTAGCAGCCACTTCCATCGCCCAAAGTGCTTCCAATGTGAGAGCTACTTACAACTTCTACAATCCTGAGCAAAATGGGTGGGATTTGAATGCTGTAAGTGCTTATTGCTCGACATGGGACGCCAACAAGCCACTGGCATGGCGTAAGCAATATGGCTGGACTGCTTTTTGCGGACCGGTCGGACCCCGAGGGCAAGCTTCATGCGGCAGATGCTTGAGGGTAAGAATTAAGTTGTGATATTCCTTGATTTGATTTACTGTCTCTGTTTATTGTTTGACACGAGATATATAAATGCAAATTGTAGGTGACAAATTCAGGGACGGGAGCTCAAGCAACGGTGAGGATTGTTGACCAGTGCAGCAATGGAGGTCTCGACTTGGACGCTGGAGTTTTCCGGCAAATAGATACTGATGGAAGAGGCAACGCTCAGGGCCATCTCATCGTGAGCTATGTGTTCGTGAATTGCTGATAAAAACTTACTCATTTCAACGGTTCCTTACTAGTAAGTACTGTTTCTCGAATAAAAAAGCAAGCTAGCTACGTACCTAGCGATTGCTGTAACTCAAGTTTGTGGAATAAAATCTCTGAACAATTGCAGAAAAGGTGTTTTATGACCTTTGTTTGCAATTATATTATATATATATTTTGCGAGTCGTCCAATATCATGATAATCATGGAAAACTGCGAGCTAAAATCCTCATGTAAGAACAGGAGGGAGCACGCAAGTTCCGATGATGCGTGGATACTGTACATTACTCACTAATTTGAAAGATTCCTATTATAAATCGGAGCAACAGCAAACGAGTCTTCCTTGATACAACGGAAATAATCCCAATACCCAGAATTAATAAGAATCAGATTTGTATGTTTTCCTTTCATTGAAGAACAAACCGCTGTCGAAGTTGAAGATTCATATGTCGGTGCCTCCATAGGTGATGAAGCAACAATATGTAGGAGCTGTGTATAAGAAACCTAAATGTTCTTACTGGAGAGTTAAGATCTCTATGGTATTTACTGCCATACATTTTGGAATCTAAACAATGGTATATATACGATAGAAATATCAAAACATCAAGTTTTGCTATGAAACGTAAATCATTGCTTAAATTCTCTGCTTGTGAGTTTTGTATATGTAGATTTTCTTAGCCGTGGCATGACAGATTGACAGCACGAAGTGGTTCGTGGAAGATTCTGCCAACTGCCATCAATCCATTAGTATAGGGAGGAAGGGACCTTCTTGAGACTCTATATGCTCTAAAGTTGAATGTATCTCATCGTTCCAGGCTTCATTTCATCTCTAATATTCCACATCCATACCTGTCTCTTTTGATCTCAAAATTTCTTCTTTGATTTCCCAAAACAAATCAGAGAGAATATGGCAGCAGAGCTTCTTCTTACGTTTGCCATGGAGGAGACTTTGAAAAGGGTGAGTTGCATAGCTTCTGAAGGGATCTAATTTGCTTGGGGATATATTGGAGGGGCAGCTGCGAATGCTCAACGAGTCCTTAATTGTCCATGATCCAAGCTGTGCTCCAAGATGCAGCCAGAAGAAAAGCAACAGACGAGTCTGTGAAGTCTTGGCTGCAGAACCTACAGGACGTAGCTTATGATGTTGAAGTTGTTCTAGACGAGTTTGCGTATGAGATTTTCCGCAAAGACCAAAATAAGGGAAAATCACGTGACTGTGACTGCTTTTCATTCCACAATCCTGTTGCATTCTGTTTGAATATGAATTAAAAAGTTTTAAGAAAATCAATGAAGTCTTGGATGAAATCCGGAAAGATGCAGCTGGATTTGGACTTGGATTGATATATCTATCTGTACGTAGTTAGAACTCAAGAAGTTAGCTGTGGATAATTGGAAAAGTAGGGTTTTTAAAATTAGAAAGTAAATTACTATAACATAAATTAAAGTAATATAAAATGAAATGAATTTAAATTATTGGGTAAAGTATAAACCCTCTAAACGGGGAGGTAATGCTTTTTTAGAACTAGAAATTACATTAATATTAAATAAAATTAGATTAAAGCTATTGGCCAAAATATCCATCATTTTCCTAGGATTTTAAAGTATATTAAGAAACTATCTCATCTAAAAACTTTAAAATGATAGGTGAGATCCTAAAATATGATTTGTATTAATCTTTAACTCATACTCTTAAGTGAAAACTCTTTGGGTCTAAAACTTGCATAGACTTATATTATCTTTGCTTAATTTTTATCAAATAGAATGAGAGTAGTGAGATTTAAACTCGTGACCGCTGAGTTAACAAAACTCTGATACCATGATATAAAAATTATCTCATCTAAAAATTTAAGTCATTAAATAAAACTCGGATTATAATTTTTAGTAATCTCGTAGATATACTTCATTCACATGTAACTTTCTTACCCACAACTACAGTTGACTCGACTTGGAGGTCATAAAAAGAGGTGAAAAAGATTTGGATGAGCCACATTTATGGCACAATCGTCGGACTTGTAATAAGAAGATAGTTCTTGCGTGTCTCGACTCTCACCTCCGATGCTAGTTTTTCTTTTGCTACCCATCCCCTCCTACGACCTTTTGTCTCTTCGAGATGCATGTGTGCTATCTAGAACGTCAAATTAAAGGAGCAATAAAAATAAAAAACATTAACTGATCCATTCACGAAGATTTTCATTATTTCATGATGTACTTATCCAAAAACAAGGGTATCTGTGTGCTAAAAGAAGTGCTCTCCTCGTTATGAACTTAAGCGTCCTAGGGCAACATGTAGGGAGAAAAAGACATGCTCGAAACAAAATGCAGAGGTTAAAGCTTATTCGCTATATTCCACCGATGCTTGGCAGCGACTGTGACTGCGAAAAATGGTGGCCGGAGGTCGAACCTGCGCTGACAATCTTTGCTTTAGCCAATGGGGTTGGTTTCTGTGGGACAAGTGACGATCATTGTTATCCTTCCAAAAATTGGCAAAGCAACTGCAGGTCTGGTGGTGGTGAAAGCAAAGTTGTAAGACACAATAAAAATAATTTTTCTAAACAAAATTATGAACATATATAATATTATGAAAATGTTATCATCAATCTCACAAGGTCATTATATTCTTCAATTACTATGAAATTTTAACATAATATATATAAATATGTCAAGAGACTCCTCGTAAATTTTTATGTCAATCTAATGGTCGGATTAAGAGATATAATTGATATTGTAAAATTATTTATTAGTTAAAAAAACAATATTTGGCTAAAACAGAACTAGAAGACCAAAACTGGAATTTTCTGATCGGTATTTGGTCGAAAAAAATCTAGAACATAATAAAATTTAAACTAAGATAAAAACGATATGGTTTTGTCATGTTTTAAATAGTGAAGTATGGGTGAAAGTGCTACAAATGTTAGAGCCACGTATCATTTTTACAATCCTGAGCAAAATGGATGGGACTGGAATGCTGCTATGGAGGTCTAGACTTGGATGCTGCTGGCCGGAGTATTCCGGCGAATAGATACTGATGGAAGAGGCAATGCTCAGGGCCACCTTATTGTGAACTACCAATTAGTGGATTGTGGGGACTAGAGCATGCGGCCCTCTAGTTCTATGATGAAAAAAAAGATAAAACCGCACCTAAATAATTTCAATTCCCAATACTGCAATACAAATGATGAGGTTTAATTCATGATTGTCAATATCTTGTTGTTCGGGTTTTTTATTAGTATGAAATGTTTTGGTTTCGGAGTATTTTGGCGTGTTATTTCGAGGGTTGTATTGTTCATATATAATTAATTATATATATATATATATATGGAAAAAAAATATTAATTTAACAAGCATAATTAAAATTTAAGATAAATTAACTTTAAATTATACAATATAAACATAAAGTCAAACAAACATAATCTCAAAATTAGAAACACAATCACAAGTTAATCAAAATAAAGAGGATTTTAAGGCCGAAACGGCACACCCGGAACGGTACCGAGACGTTCCGGCCCGAATTTGGCCGGTATTTCGGAACGGACTGAAAACCGAGATGAAAACGACGTCGTTTTGTCTCGGTTTTTTTAATGGCACGGAACGTTCTGGCCGGAACGAAACGGTATTGACAATTTTGGTTTAAATAATATTTGTTAAATGTTAAAAACTTGAGATTAAAAGGTTTGTTTTTTCCCGTGTTATTAGGTTCTGAGTTATACGGTTACTAGTATGATTGTCACTAAAAATTTACATGATCATTAACTTCAGGGCCTATAAAATTAGTTAAGGTACGCAAGCTAGCTCGAATACTTATATTAATAAAAAAAAATCAAAATTATTAATGATGATAAATCAATGTTATATATTAAACTCCACCTAATTAATTAAAGATCCAACCCAATTCAGGTTTTTTTAAAAAGTAACTTCCAGTGAAATGGTAATCTACGTATAGGTTATTTCGCAACTCAAACAAAATCATATTTGATTTTTAAAAACAACAAAAATATTAATTTTAAAAAATATTATTATTATTATTATTATTGATTCAAATTATTTTGCTCAATCCATGATTTAGGGCTTATACCTTAACGTGTATTTTGAAATAAAATTTAAAACAACTTTCTTACGAAGGAAATTTGACTCTAGCACTCACCTCAGCCCTACTGTGTTCAAGATGAATCCAATTCTTACGAAGGAAAATTCCAAATCATGATAGAGCTAGTCGTTTTCACATGTAAGTTCTTAATCTATCCAGGGGGAGGCACCTCAAGTTTATTAAAAGGGAGCAAATTAAGGAAATTCTTCATTTCTTGGATGGGGCTATGACCGATTTTAAAATGTAGTTGACGGTGTGGTTGATGTTACTTTTTCTTTAGAAAACTATCACAATGATATGTTTTTTATTTTTTTTAAAATTATTTATGAAATTAGCATGTTAAAATGATCTAAAAATATCAATTAATAAATAAAAATATAAATATAAAAATTTTATTTTATTCAAAAATATTTTTGAAATACAGTATCAAACATTCAATTAGTCATATGATATATGATTGCGGGGAAATTCTCTATTTATGTATTGGATGAGGCTTTGACTAGGAGGTTATTTTATTTTAGAAAAATATAAATGCCATGGCCATTCCAAATGAGAAGCTCTCTTCACTAAGGCATCTAAGTAGTTTCATGAAAAATGAGATGTTATATTCTCCAAGGAATGATATCCCAATTCAAAATCCTTACTTAAAATGTTACATGTTCCAATAGATGGGATGAGAATTGAGAATTAAAAAACAAAACAGAGGAGAATTTAGAATTATTTAAAAAAGAAAAACTCAAAATAACTTCTTCTTTTTTTTAAACAACAACAACATGAGTTAAAATTCACAAGTTAAAAATTAAAAATTTCAAGTTTCAGCTTAATTCTAACATAATTTTGTAACAATTTTTTTTAATTTAAAACAAAATAATCTACGATCCAAAATACAATTAACATACCTAGAATATATAAACAAAAATGATAGAGGAAGTCAACTCTTGACATAAGCATGATAATCTTAAATGGTATAACATACAATACATCAACTAAGGGATAACTACTCATTTAAATAAATAATTCTCTAACACAATTTTTCCATAATACAAAACAATGCACAATTCATTAAATCTATGTCAAAACTTTAAATTAAGCTTCCTCATCTTCTAAACACAAAACTTAGGAAGAAAATGACAAGAAAAACAAGTCCCCTGACATATCAAAATAATTTAAAAATATAAACAAAAATCTTTAATTAAAAAAAAAAGGATTTAAACCTTGCTTTCAAACACACATTTCATACTTGAAATATACTGCTCTTCAATCATTCATTACCGAATTACAACTAATTTATACACCTTAGCAGCAAGACGACATCATCATCATCATCATCATCATTATTATTAAGAAGAAGAATATTTTTGCACAATATTAATTAAATCAACCAATTTGATTTTCAAATAGGATTTATAATTAATATTTATCCATTCTAGACTATGAAATTTAGTTGAGCCCAAATTAGAAGAAAAAAAACATTAGAAGATTAAAATTCAAATTTTACTAGTTTTAGGGTCAAAACTATAAATTATTCAAAAGAAAGAGAAGCTAAGAAATATTTATTTATTTCATCCCACCGGTTTTCAGTTTTTCAAACATGAAGTTTTTTTTTCAATTAATTTTCTTAGATCAAATTTAATTATTTTTCTAACCGAATATTAAAATAAATGCAGCACAATAATTAAAGATTTAAATTCCTAGTTTCCAAAATCAGGAAATATAATTGCATGGTTCCTCCTTCAGATTAATGCGGTTCTCACTCAAATCCAAATCCAAATCTAAAAAAATCATATTTATGCAAAAAAAAATATTAAATTATGTTAGGTTGGTTAATATTTTAGAATAGAAAAGACAAATACAAAAAAAAAACATATTCAGTTAAAAAATAAAAATAAATTTATTTTAAAAATATTTTATATACTTTTAAAATACAAAAATATATTATTGTCTATTTTCACTATTTGTTTTTTTATTATCCCAATACAATTTCTAATAAAGCGGTTTTGTTCAGTTAAAAAATAAAACTGAAGGCACCGAACGTTAAACACGAACGCAGCGTGTTCCGCATTTACACGCACACACAAACAGACAAACACATGAAGAAAACGAATGAAACACACACGCGCACACGCACACGCGCGCCGCTGCGGCCTTACCTTTCCTTTCATGTGATTTCGTCGAATGAAGAAAAAAGCTCCAGCTCCATATCCCCATCCCCCTTTTGTGTCCTAAATTTCCAACAAACTCTTAACCTCACACGTCGTTACTTCTTCTTCTTCTTCACTTTTCTCTCTTTTTAATATTAGATCTTTCTTAATTACTATGTTTTTCTCAGCTCGCCTCTGAATGTACTTGGATATGGCGGGACAGATTGTCAAAGTTCAGAGACAGGTACTAGAGGCATGCATGACATGTCCCCTTTGTAATAAGCTCTTAAAAGAAGCCACTACGATTTCTTTGTGTCTCCATTCCTGTAAGTTTTTCTCTTCTTTTTTTGCCCCTCTCATGTGTAATTTGTTGTCTTCCCTATTTTGATCTGGGGTTGCAGGGATTGTTGTGGAATTGGATGATAAGATTCAGGGTTGTTTTTTGGTTTGTTGTTTCTTGATCTGGGTTTTTCTTGTTTAGTTTGCGTAACATGGCTTGTATGGATGTTGCGATTGGATGATTTAATGTCGTTGAATTCGTGATGGGGTTTGTCTTAATTTGTTTTAATGATATGGAGTGCAATTCTATTAGTGTTCATTTTTTTTATATGGTGAATTATTACAGTTTTCGAATTCTCTGTTACTATGTATTTTTGCTTTCATATCTGGTTTTGGTTCATGCATGTTCTGTCTGACCTTTCTCACGTAGTGTTGAATAGTGTTTTCTTGGTGATTTCAGTTTCAACTTTGTACACTGCCTGTATAGTATTATGATTAAATAAACGTAGTCAGTTGAGTAGCAACGATATGCATACTTGAATTTGTATCGTGCATTGGGTAGAATCTCCAAATACTCTCTCAGTTTGGTCCTTTAGGCTTCAGGTGGTTCAGTTGTGCAATGCATGCTTTACACCACATGGAAATATTTGCTTTCCTTCTTGTTGATCTCTGTTGCTGATAAGAAAATTAAACTAAAACTTGCATTGTTGAAGTAATTTGAGTTTTTGTTGTACCTTGTGACCAGTGTTTAATAATAAATCCGTTTTGCCACTCACTATCCTCTGTCAATGACTCGTGTAAACATACCTCCAACTTCATGACTATTCTATATTTATTTAAAGAAAACAAAATATTAAAAGCTGTCAAAGTCCTTTGCCGGGCATGTAATTAAGATTATGCATGCTGGTTACAATGGAGTGGCAACAATCCCACGGAACTTTGCTGAACTAAGGCAATTTGCTCTGTTTAATCATCTGAAGTGCATTTTATCTTGAACTATTTTATTTATTTACTTTCAGTGCTGCCATGTCCTTCAGATTCCTTTTCTTGTTGATTGTTTTATCTAAGGTGCTAGATCAAATCCTCTGGTCTCGAATAAGCAATACCCTCTAATTCCTTTTCCATCTAGAATTCTTCTTTGGGTTGCTCAATGATCTGTTTCTGATGACTTGGTTTTGAATTCCAAACCAGTCTGCAGGAAGTGCATATATGAAAAGCTCTCGGATGAAGAGGTAGATTGTTGTCCTGTATGCAACATTGATCTGGGTTGTCTGCCAGTGGAGAAACTCAGGTTAGCATAAACACGCACACAATCATGCTTGCATACTTACAAACACTTATTCTCTTTTCAAAGTGCCACAGATCACCATACTTCTATTCTAATGAATTGCTTCTCAATTGAGTTTGATATGGTCCGGGTATTGTTTTTGGAAACATATACGAATTCTCTGCAAATCCATTCACGTGATTTTATGTTCACTAACTTTAATACTGGTTACCTTAAGCAACATAAATTGATTTGTATTTGTCGCTCTTCCTTAAAAGTGAAGCAAAACTTCTTAATTCTAGTAATCCTGAATTTGCAAAATTCAAAATGATATTTTATCTAATTAACTGTTCATGCCCATGACATGCATTTTGACAAACTTCCAGGAAAACATTTAGCTAAGAACACATACTATGAAGTTCTTATGTTTATAGAAAAATAATATGCTATGGAATTTCATGTTTGTATGCAGGCCAGACCATAATTTGCAAGATATAAGGGCCAAAGTATTTCCTTTTAAGAGAAGAAAAGTTAATGCCCCTGAAATTATGCCTTCGATTGCATTGCCAGTAAAAAGAAAGGAGAGATCATTATCATCATTGGTGGTCAGCACTCCCAAAGTGCAAATTCAAAATGGCTTAACGGGAAGGAGATCCAAAGCTAATGCCAGAAAGGCTGCTGCATTAAGAGGATGCAATTTTACTGTCGAGGAATCCAAGAAAGAAGATTCTGCTGAAGATAATCTGATGAGCCCAACATCACCAGGGTCTCCTGTCAAAAGTATTCAAAAGAGAAGGCTGGTAAAGGAGACATTTTCATTCTTGTGCTTGCATGGGTTGAAATTCCACCTTGATGTTGTGCAGGCAATATTAATGATTTTTTTTCCTTGGTAAATTCATGCAGGATTCCTCTGTTGCTGAACCTTCTACTGAGCAAAGACCTAATGATGATGACGAGGATGACGATGTTGAAATAATTGAAGGGAAGGCTGATCTATGGACCCCCTTGAATTGTCTTGTTGAAGCTGCGAACAGAACCAAGTCCTCCAAATCACATTCACAAGGGCTGTCTTTAGCAAAATCTAGCCTGCTTGATGGCCCTGATTGTGAACCTCATCTGTATGAAACAAAATCCCGAGCAGAATCACCCAGTGGTCATCACAGTGAAGTATATATGTCTAAAACAAAAAATAAGGAGCATGGACAGGGAATAGGAGTCCAAGATGACAAGAATGGGAAAAACTCACTTCCCATGTCAGTGAAGCGGAGAAGGTTAACTGCAGCACGAAAAAGGGCAGCTCTATCTGAGGGATTGAGTGTCTCAGCTCAAGCAATGATAGATGCTGCAGGAGCTAAGAACAATAGAAGAAATGGTCCAATATGGTTCTCTTTGGTTGCCTCTGAAGACCAGTAAGATCCTTCTCAGGACATCGCTATTTTTATTATGTTATCTACTTTGTGAAGCTTGGATTGTAACTGCATCAATGTTTGTTGCTGATGTTATGGAAATTGTCTCCAGGAAAGAAGATGCTTCCTTGCCACAGATACCCACATGCTACTTGAGGATTAAGTGAGTTTCTTTAGTCTTATTACCCTCAAGGCTATGTCTCATTTTGCGTTAATCTTCTTAATATGTATATATTATTTTTCTATGCATTTGTGTATTTGAAAACTACCTCAGTTTTTGAAAGGGTAAATTTGAGTGGGCCACCATGCTTCCTCTTAATCTCTTTTGATAGGTTAGAAAATGGGTCTTTGGTTTTTGTATGAAGATGTCAAACAGAAACAAAGATTAAGGTTCTTACATGAGATGATATGACTTTATGGTCCAAGCATTTGTTTCCCCATAATGTGGATAAACTTTCTACATATTATATCCATCTGCTATAATTGAGAATGTTACGCTTTTCATGTATTGGTTATTTTCAGTAATGCACTGGTTTTATTGTTTTGTACACTAGAAACTGTTTGGTCTTACTTTGCTTTTAATATTGGAAAATCAAATTGCTGCTCTCATTGATCAATTTAGTTTTGGTGTGCTCACTTGATTGTTATACCTCTTGAGTTTGCTCAAATCTTGGTCTTTTATGATGAAGCTGTCAATTGACCCGGAACTCATCCTCAAGTACCTCTTGCTTTATTGTTCTTGATTTTTCTCATCACAGGGATGGTAGAATGCCTGTGTCTTTCATTCAGAAGTACCTTGTAAAGAAACTTGATCTTGATAGTGAGACTGAGGTGTGTTCATCTCTCTTGCCTTCCTCTATATATAATTTCCTTGTTGTTTTACTCGTTAAAAATTGCTGTGATTTTCATTTATCAGTTCTATTGTTGTTTGCTGGCTCTTTATTATTGTTTGTAAAAGGTCAGGAACAGATATCAAGCTTGTAACACTGTTGGGTGTAACTTGAAATTAATTTTTTAATGGAAAGATCCTGAGGGCATGTTTCCTTGCTTGCCTGAGGGTACCGACTCATTTAACCCTCAGAAGTTTATTTGGAATGATTTGAATAATTCCAAAAACTTTGAGAATCAAAATGATTTTCCCTTTTGTCAAGTGTCATTAAGGCTTCATATTGTCATACCAAGATCTGCTCGGGAAACTTTAATCATGTGAGAAAATGAACTATCTTCAATTAATGTAAATTCTACTCTATCTTTGAGTAACATGTAGCTTTGAAGGGAGATATATATGCTGATGAATGATAAACAACGATAAAAAGTATACAGAGATATGGATGTCATACACCATTGTATTTTTCTTTGAGCATCGATGTTCTTAGCGAGATGCAAAACAAGTAATTTTTGACTTTTTCGATAATTTCCGGCTAACAAGAGGGAGTGTTTATGATGCATTCTATATCAACTTAGTCAATGCTTTCATTTTTCATATTTCCTTACATCACTTCTGTTTTCTCATGACATTATGAAAACATTTCCTCTGGTGCTGAATAAAAATGAAATCTATACAACTTTTAATAACTACTGGCATAGCTGCTTGATGCTCCTGTGGGGAAAAAAAACTGGACTATGTAAAGGACTTTGCTAGGAAGCTTGGATATTTGGTCCCCACTTTTTTCTTGACAGTTCATTGTTTTGTAAAATTGTTGCTGCATATTTGATAAAATCGTTGGTGAACATTCCTAATACTTCAAGTCATGATTTTTAGAAATGGCATCAGAACATGTGATTTGTGTGCTCATAATGAATGAACACTAGCTGCTGCTGCTGCTTCTTTCTTCTTCTTTTTAATTTTGTAGGTGGAAATACTTTGCCGGGGTCAGCCTGCTCAGCCAACTTTGCAATTACAGAACTTAGTAGACTTGTGGTTTCGAACTGGTTCGACATCGAAAAAAGTACCAGCATCTGTGGGATCGTCGGCGAAGGACTTCGTGATGGCATTGTCATATTGTCGAAAAGTCCAAGAGTCTTAAAATATACCTTTAACCTGCGTGACTTCTCAATGATTATTTACATCTTCAGTCATGAAATATTTATATTGTTGGATTTTCATCATCTGTAACCTTTCTGTGATCTTCAAATCCATCACCACATGCTCGCTGCTTTGTTTCAC
Organism: Salix suchowensis; assembly: GCA_029030765.1. Lineage (NCBI taxonomy): Eukaryota > Viridiplantae > Streptophyta > Magnoliopsida > Malpighiales > Salicaceae > Salix > Salix suchowensis. Next base: position 10,748,894 of record CM054992.1, on the reverse strand, counting down.
GCATGGGAGTATGGATATATTTATATTTCATTTATTATATTAGAGAGCCACATCACTCATGGTTTTTATACTCTCTCAACACTGTCTGTCATCTATTTATCATGAATTCTAATGATCTTTAGCCATATCGCTATTTGAATTTACCAAGTCACTAATTTACTGTTGAAAGTTGCAAATTGAAAGCAGAATCTATGTTTCTGAGAGTGGGAAGTTGTTGAAGCAGTTGAGAGACTTGTAAAACGTTAAATTTTACAACTGCTGTCGTTAAATTTTGCTCGTACCAGGAAGCATCATTCCGAATGATTCTTTGCCGGATTTAATTATGGATTTGTTCATATAGCAGATGATGAATAATGGGATGTAAATCTTCATCAGAAAAGGACTTAATTTCAGTATGCATACACCAGCTAAAGAATTTGAGAAGAAAAGAGAGAAAAATCATTAGGTCGTTAGAAAATAAACACAAAAAGAAGCCTATAAAATGCGAGTAAACTATCATATAATCTCCTTTTTTTAGCAATATAATAATTAGTAAATCCCTTTATTTTAAAACCATAACTTAAATTCCTATAATTTTATGTTCATCTGCAACCGAGTCCTTCCACTATATTTCAACGATAAGTTAATTATATTTCCCCCTAAAGTGTCCTTATTTCCTTTGCAAATTATCCATTCTCCCCAGCTAAAAACAAGAGAAAATTGCATTCAACAAGGGTAATTCAGACATTTTAAAAAAAAATGAATGGAAGAATATGGTTAGGTAGGGATGGAAACGGGTAACATAAGGTTTTTTTATATATATTTATATTCTATTAATTATTGTAAATTATTCATCGTATTTTGGATATTTAATAGGTATTACTTTATAATTATCTACTATTATTTATTAATGAACAAAAAAAATAAAATAGATATTCATTATAGTTAAGTATGGATGATAACGGGTAACTATAGGTAAGGTTTTATATATATATATATATATATATATATATATATATATATATATATATATATATATATATATATATACATTCTATTTATTATCTAAATGTTAAAAAAAAAATAGATATACATAAATTATTCATCTGGTTTGAATATCTAATAGTATTCATTATCTACTATTATTTATTAATTAATAAAAAATAAAATACTTTATATATATATAAGTATGCATATGTATATTAAATGATAAATATTATATATATATATATATATATATATATATATATATATATATATAAATATATCTATATATATATATAAATCTATACACACACACACACATATCAGGCCTAAAAAAACACACTTGATTTAGGTGAATATTCAATGTTTAAGATTAAATTATCGTACTGGAACTGACTCATTATTTGCAAAACTAAAAGTACTAAATCATAAATTTTGTAAAACATAGAGGGACTAAGTATAATTTACTCAATTACCATTAATTATATACAATCTTTAATACTGGAAACTCTCCAGCGTGTTGTTTGCTGCTGTTGAGAGATTGAAGTGAGTGCTCCAAACCTTGCTTGGTCTGTCTGTCTGTCTGTCTGTCTGTCATTCTGTCAACTTGGAAGCTTTCTCAAAATCAAAACATGCAGCAGGTAATCAATCGAAAACCCTCCTACAAACTACTCAATTATTATTGTTGTTGTTGTTGTTGTTGTTGTTGTATGGTTTAATAATGGAGTAAATAACAATGAGGTGAATGGTGAAAGGGTGGTGGATCTGGCAAGGAGGTGACTTGGGAGGATCAACAGAACATCAACAAATTTGGTAGATTAAACAACAGATTGCACGAGCTTGAAGACGAAATTAAGTTTGCCAAGGTACCATCTTTTTGTGTATTTATAGGCCTTTGATTTCACTCTTATTAACGTTTTGAATTTATGTGGAGATGGGTTTTCAAGATTTGTAACAAGGGCAGCTCTGATTTTTTGTTTTATTTGATGGGTTTGTTCTATCATCTCTTTTGGGTTAGTTTTTTATGTTTTGAATATGTTTTGGTTTTTGATTGATAAAAAAGAGAATAAAAAGATTGTTGCATTTGTTGATCAGAGTGTGCAGCAACTGAAGTTTGCGTTTATAATGTTAAATATGATTGATTTGAATATGAATTGGAAGTTCAATTTTCTGTCTTAGTGCTTTGTACGATCAAGGGTATGTTGGTTTGGTACAGTATGAGGACTTATGCAAATGTAGGGTCAAAAAAAAGTTCAGTGCTTGCAAAGCTAAAGTTAGCTATTTGAGCTTATGTTTGAACGTTAAAGATTGTTGAGGTTGCCTCGTTTATCTAGAAATGGATGATCTTGAATATGTTAATTTGGGTGAAGATTGCATTAAGGTAGTGGGTTTATTTTTTCCTATGCTTTCAATGGGAACTGAAGTTAAGACTAAGCTTGTGAAAGATTTTGAGGAATTGCATTATCTTGCTGATCTGGAGCAAAGCTTGAGCGGATCGGTTTATCATAGGATCGGTTCATGATAGGGTCCAAATATTGTGGTCATGGGCAAGTTGTTGGGCATGTCAATGGACAATGTTCATAGAAAATTAAGATAGTGCAGGCATACTCTTGGTCTCCTATGCCAAAACTAAGTTAGTGAAACTCTAAAGTGAAGTTCTAATTTCCCCTCTGTTTCCTAGTTTGATTTAGAATTGAGAATGGAAAGGAAAGGAGACATGGAATAACTTTTTATTTTATTTTTCTGACTGCAAAAGTTTTCGATCCAAATTTTATTTTATTTTTCTTGACTTAATTATACAAAAACAACACGCAGGGATTACCATCATTATTATGGACAGTTTGTCACAATTCCAGTAGTAGCACAACAGCACAGCATAATAGCCATCTTTCGCAAATGGCAAACAAGTTATTCATATTGGCCTTGTGGATTTTGTTAACCTAGATGTAAACTTTGTATTTGAAGATCTGGATGAAATCCCATCCAAACTGGGATGGGAGGAAGGAAAGGGAGGAAAGGATGCATCTTGTTGTGTAGCCTAGCTCTCGGACCTAACTTGCCCCATACTGCACCCATTCTATAAATGCATATAGGGAGGCGTAACTTTGTTCTTAATCCTGGTCTCTACCATGCTGAGTTGTTTTTAACTTACGCAATCCTTTTCATCAGGAAAGCAATGATAATCTGGAGGATGCAAGCAATGAGTTGATTCTTACTGATGAGGAGGTGGTTCGGTTCCAAATCGGAGAAGTCTTTGCTCATGTTCCAAGGGATGAGGTTGAGACCAGGATAGAGCAGATGAAAGAGGTGACGAGTAAGAACTTGGAGAAACTCGAGGAAGAGAAAGGGTCCATGGTTGCACAGATGGCTGAGTTGAAGAAGATTTTGTATGGAAAGTTTGGGAACTCCATTAACTTAGAGGAGGATTAATGAGGCAGGTTTTTGTTTCATTCCCCAGAAACTGTCTTGCTGATTTTGCCATGTTATTCATGGAAGAAGTCTCTTGTTTATCGTTGAAATATCAGGGAATCGACTTCTTCAAATGGTAACTGGATATTTTGTCATCATTGTCTCGTCTTTTCTGTGTCTGAAGACACTGGTCAAATGTTATTGTAGAACTCAGTAAAGCAGGAATTTGCGGTGGCGATTACTGCCATGAAATGATAGAGGTTAAGATCTGTTATATGATTTGAGTTTTTTTAGACCTTGAAACAACTTTTCCTGAAATATAAAGGTAATTCATATGCGCATAAGATGTTGCAAGACAACTTCATCTCTTAATGCCTGCGGGTTGTCTTCCAGGCTTGAAAGATTCGGTTGCAGGCTCATTGATGCAGAATAAAAGCTGATAAGAACAACACCACAAAAAAAACATTTAAGGTTTAATGATTGAAAAGGGTTCCAAGATATTTAAAAATAAATATAATGAAGCTTGTCATTTTAAAGGTTTATAAGAAAACCCTACATCTACTATAAAACAACTTAATAAGAGTTGAATACACAAGGTAAACTAAAACAAAATTCAAGATAAAATAATAAATCCAAATTCTCTGACTTGGATTATAGCTACTTTTGAGATCAATCATGAAAAAACACCCTTGAACTTGCCAATTAATCTAACATGTTATTTAAATATAGTAGCAAAAGCCTTTACTTTATTGTGATTTGATTAATGGTTTGGTTATCTACATATATACACATGATCCATCATTTTAAAGGACTAAAAAAGTTGAGACTACATATGTAAGTAAATATGTTTTGTATCAAAATAGTTGGTTAGGGAAATTACAACATGATCTAAAAAATAGAAAAAATAACAAAATCCACACAAACAACAACTTTTACACCTAATTATAAGAGATTCAATGATTTAATAAGCAATAAAGAAACTTTTCATTAGAAAACTACATGTACAGTCACGTTAAAAATATGAGTTCGATCCTGCAATCAGATCTCGTGTTATCATAGTTTTAAGATGTTAACCTAATTTGGCATGATTTAAGCCTAGATTTACCCTATTAGCTCATAAAAACACTTGTTCTATCATTCACATGGTTTGCCCGAGTTAGATCTTAGATCTTACAACCTTCGACCTTTAATTTCTATATGCCCAACTACATCACTCGGCCACCAAACACACGTCTATTAATGTTAAATAATTTAAATAATCATCATGTGTTATGGCGTTCAACCAACCAAAGCACCAATTAACCTATATATAAAAAGATTAACGATTTTAATTCTTTTAACCATTTGGAAGGCTCAAGTGATCTAACATGCTAAAATTAGAGTCCATGTTCTCGAGATTTTAAATCCTTGATAATCATGTTTCATCATCATAGATTTATACAATTTCCTTGAAATCATATCAATTCTTGATGGTCAATGGTTTTACCTATCTGGGGATGAGTTTCTAAACTTGTAAAGATCGGCAAGCACTCTAGCTTAAGGTTCGAGCCCTGCGGTTGCTAATATAATGATTACTGGAGACTTACATAATCGTTAATTTTAGGTCTCATAAGATTAGTCGAGGTACGTGAAAGCTGACCCGGACATTCATGTCTCATAGGGTTACATAAATGTTATATGTTTACGAAAAAAATTGAGTTCTGATTTCAATATTTAAATTTATTACTTGTAACCAACCGTATACAACTTCTTGTAACAATCCGTATTATCTTTAATGAAAACCAGTTACTTTTCTTAGCTTTAAATTCTTGTCGATGGCGGATGAATCGAACACGTATCACTCAATGAACAGGCTAAAAATATCAGAATATGTAGAAATAATCTTATGATTAAAGGTGATGCAGCACAGACATTACCTCCAATGGTGATTTGACATTAAAAAAAAAAGAAGAGGCCAGATACTAGAATGAAATTTGCAATACCTCATGGAAACTCTGGTAAGAAAATAATAATATATAAATGCATCAACTTCTAATCAAGTTATCATGAGCCAATTTGTAAATCACCCCATAACGCCTCCTCGTGTTTCTGTTGGCCTCTGTAATGGTAGTAAATTCTATCAAGACCCTAATGAAAATTTTAGACAACCTCTCTCTCTCTCTCTCGTCTCGTTGTCGATTCGTGTTTTGCTCTGATCTAGCTCTTGTTTCATCTCTCACTGTACAATCTATCCCACACTTTGGTCAATAAGTCTGCCTGACCGAACAAGCTACAGCTTGTGCCCAGTGCCTTAGCTTAGTCTTCACTTGCTTTGGATCATCACCTGCATGCAGAGAATCAGAAAGACCCAAGTTAATATAAATATCTGAACTCAATAATGAGAAGGGAAATCTTTCTTTCGTTTTGAATAATCAAGTGTATGAGATCAAAATTTATATGTCAATTCTGTACGAGATGGAACTTTTCTTTACCTGGGCTACAAATCTTCCAATCTGGATCGCCCTTGGGGCTTCCAAATGAAGATGAACGTGTGCCCATTGCTGATGATGACGATGATTCTCCACTTTGAGGTGTGGATACCGGGCTCGGCGATAGTTGCCGGTTTACGGCAAAATAAAGATCCAATGCTGGTAACGTATTGGTCAACTTCTGCCCTTCTTCCTCTTTAAATCCAAACCCAAGCTCTATGCACCCCTTGAGCTCTTTCAGGTCTTCATCTGTCAATTCATCGGAATCTAGCAGCCTCATTTTTCTCTCCTCTTGCATTAGTATTTGGCGGCGACGCCTCTCCCATGCTCTGTCACGTCGAGTTTCGCACATTGAAAGCTGCTTGGACAGGCGTTTCTTGCTCTTCCATGCCAGCGGCGCCAATGGCATGCGCTCCAAATCTTCAGAATCTGACGAGTTCAATGATGACGACAAAAATGTCAGGTTCTTAGCCGTAATCTCATCGCCGTTGTTCATCTTATAATTGACAGGTGCGGGAGGGAGTCAGGGCACGACAACTATATCATATGATTAAGATGCCGAGGTAGCAGCGACAGAGAAAAACTGTCTGTCGCGCCACCAGAAAATGTGAGCAATGCGGGACCGGGACGGGGACAGGGGCACCTCTGAAAAGTTTTCTCGACAAGGAACGAAAGGCACCACCGAACCAGGTCAGGCTGGAATTGATCGAGAAGGCTTTAATGGGGAAGGGAGGAAGATGGGATGCGGCTGTAAACGCCTGTGTGGTGGGAGGATCTGCTCGCCATTCATTTATAAGTGTCAATTTGGAGTGTTTTTGTTAAATTTGGAAAGAGCAATAGCCATTTCTGGTCATTTTGTTTCTATTTTTCAGACTTTCATTTAACAAACAGAGAGTACAGGTTTTCTGTTATATGGATATCCTTTTCAGTTTTTATACATATTTTTTTTAAATTTTTGTAATGATTGTTATTTGAAACTTGGAGAGATTTTTTATTTTTTATTTTTTTTTGATTTGTTCTGGCCTTCTGGGATTTAAGCTATATTGCTATCAATTAGATTGGATTTTTTTTTTCCTTTAGAAGATGAAGTTTAATAATATTGGCCAACGTACGTTAATTTGATATTATAATTGAGATTATTTTTTAAAAATAATTTGATTGTCGTCCAGTTTTATTAAAAATGTTTTTGAAATAAAGTAAATATCTTGCTCAATTTGAATTTTAAAAAAAATACAACTCAAAATTAACTTGATTTGGCCTAATTGATGCAATCGGTCAATCTAAAGTTGACTTTGGCTTGGCTAGATTTGACTAGAAAGTTAAGTTGTAAAAGAAATTAATTTAGTTTTGAGGTTTCTAACCTAGCAGCTTAGGGTTTCTTAGATGAGATTATTTATTGATATGATAGTAAAGTGGTTAATTGAGCCTCAAATATAATTTATATTATTTTCAAACATATCCCCTCAAGTGAAACCTTTTTTTAGGCTTTGAAACTTGAACACAGACTCACACCACCTTGTGCTTGATTTTTATCAAATAGAATAAGATTGGTGAGATTCAAACTCATAACTGCTGGATCAACAAATCTCTGATACTATATTATATAGGAACCATCTTACATAAAAATTTAAACTGCTAGGTAAAATTCTACAATATAATTTATTTTATTCTCTAACATCAACTCTCAAACTACCGGTTCCCAACAACGGGTGTTTAGCCAAACAAAACTTATTCAATAAAATAACAGGGAAAGTTACATCACCTCTTTCTGCCTGGTTTGATACCCTGATTTGATCCAGGCATGAGCCTCCCTGGAAGATTAAAGATGGCGTGGGCTGGTTAACCCTCCATGAAAGATAATCAAGTAGTCCCGGCGTACAGGAAAAGATGGTTTGATCCATGCTTTTTGCTTTCTCTAGCTTGTTTTGCTCTTGTTTTCAATGCCTTTTATGTGTCAGGCAAAGGGCCACAGCCACAGAGTTCGACTTTGAACTGTGGATCAGAAAATGGTGGCACAGATGGTGGAATCAGATGTCAAATACATTACTGGAAAGCATCCACACGCCAGAGCTCAATACCAGGACCTTTCAATTGTTTCTGAGGTTCCATCCATGGATGCCTGGATTTTTAAATCCGAAGTAACCTATGTTAAGGAACCATCTCACATAAAAGCTTAAGTTTGTAGGTAAGACTCCATAATATGATTTATATTATTCTCAAACATCTCCCCTCAAGTGAAAGCTCTTTGGGCTTGAAACTTGCACAGACCCACATCACCTTGTGCTTGATTTTTATCAAATAGAATGAGGGTGGTGAGATTCGAACTCGTGACCGTTGGGTCAACAAGGCTCTGATACCATGTTAAGGAACCATCTCACTTACAAGCTTAAACTTTTAGGTGAGATGGTTCCTTAACAACCTATAACACTATTGGCTCAGGCTCTATTTTTAGTATTCTGGGTATTCTGGTCTCAATATCGCAAACTCCTGTTTCTCTGTGGTCGCAGGAGGGGTTACTCTCCTGAACAATTTTAGTGCTTCGATCACAGCCCAGGCTCTCACTCAGGCTTACCTCATTAAAGAGTATTCTCTGGCTCCTGTGAATTACCAGATTCTCAAAGTCACCTTTTAGCCAGCAGATAGGCCTGATGCTTTTGCTTTTATCAATGCCATAGAGTCGGTTCCAATTACTGGCCTCTTTGGCTCAGGGACAATGGTGGGGTTTGCTGACCAAAATTTTGACGCGGTGAGTGCAAACTTGGAGACAATGTATAGATTGAATGTGGCAGGGAAATATATTTCACCGACTAAAGACTCCGGTAATCTTACAATAACCTGGTATAATGACGCGCCTTATTTATTTGGTGCGGCAACTGGGGTTAATTTGCAGGCTGATGAGAGTTTTGAAGTCCAGTATGGAGAATTGACAGAGTCTGTAGCACCTCCTGATGTTTACAGAACGGCAAGAGGTATGGGATATCACAAAGACCTCAACTTGGCTTTCAATTTGACATGGCTGTTTCAGGCTGATGCCAACTTCATGTATGTTGTGAGGCTGCATTTCTGTGAGTTCCATTTAACTAAAGTCAACCAGAAAGTCTTCAACATAGACATCAACAATCAAACTGCCCAGGTTGGGCCTAATGCAGCTGATATTATCGGGTGGACAGGAGAAATGGGAGTGCCAACATATAATTTAGACTACGCGGTTTTTGTGAAGGACAGGCCTGGCGATGAAGAAATTCGGGTGGACTTGCACCCAGCAACCTGTTCGAAGCCTGAGTTTTATGATGCATCGATCAATGGAATAGAGATATTCAAGATGAGTGGTAGGAACAATAACTTGGCAGCGCCTACCACTGTGTTATCAGAAATGCAAGCTCGACATATGGCTAAAGCTAGCCACAAGAAATTTCAGAAAGATCACAGAAGATTAACACGATTGTAGGAACTGCTGGTGGAGTTGGCTTCTTTTTTATTGCTGCAGCTTGCATTACTGCTTATCGAAGGAAGAAGATAATTCCTGTTTATGATTCACATACATCTAGCTGGCTACCAGTCCATGGAAACTGCCATACTGATAGCAAACCATCAATCTCTGGCAAGAGTACTCAAAGCAGTCACCTCTCATCAGTGGCTCAAGGTCTTAGTCGCCATTTCACGCTTCCAGAGATACTAAGGGCAACCAAGAATTTTGATGATTCTAATGTCACTGCTGTTGGAGGCTTCGGTAAAGTGTATAAAGGTGTTATTGATCAAACAACCAAAAAGTGGCCATCAAAAGATCAAATCCACAATCAGAACAGGGAGTTAATGAGTTCATGACTGAGATTGAGATGCTAATTATAATGAATTACTAGTAATAGCTCTTCCACCCGGGAATCGGGATCGATCGAGGTCATGAAACTCAATTGTTGCTGGACATCATCTATTTGTTGTGGATTATTGGTGAGGCCTGTTTAAATTCATAGCACCTGTACTCTACAGACAGGATTAAGACACAGTCAAGTTCATCATGCCTGCTACTCTATATGGTTTACTCAATCTATGATTTAACTTATACATTAAAGATTTTGAATCTTTTTTCAGATTTTTCTTTGCTTGAATTCTGCTTCATAGCAATGTTACTGAAACATTTGCTATAACCTTGAAGCATATAAATGAAGGACAAAGAAAGGTTTTCCTGGGAAATTCTTTGTTCTGATATCTGTTCTTTCTGTAGCTTTTTCTTTCACTATAACAAGAAAATTTCTTGATTGGATTTCTTTTCTTCATGATCTTGGCTGTGTATGTTTATGGGGTTGAACATCCTGTTGGCAGGATTATCGTGTTCAAAGCTTGCTTGAACTTTTAAAAAATAAATTAATTAAAGCCCGGATTGCTATTTTTTCGCTTGTTGTTTACATATTTATTGAAGTTATTTTCTGCCAAAAATGGGCATCTCTGGGAGAATTTTAGTAAGGAAGGGAGAACTTGGCCTAGCAGTGGCAGCCATCAGAATCATGAGGCATTAACCAGGCCTCGCAGGCATAAGAATATTGAGGCAGTAACCGACATGTCGTTTGCATAACTCCAGCAGACATGTCGTTTGAGTGGCCAAAACCAGAAAATTGCCATGTCTTGTGCACTCCAACTCTACAAGCAATAGAGTTGATTTTTTTTTTTTCTAGCCATTTATTAAGTTTCTTTTTTATTTTTATGATTTCTTATTTATCAAGAGATTTAACAGATCTTGGATCATATGATAACTGCTTTAATGAGTCTTTAATCACATAAGAGTTAATTCATTTTTCTCTTGTTATTTTTATGGAATATATAAAAGTCAAATTCAATTCAAATGCTTTTTGATAACTTTTACTAGTCTAAATTATTTATGATATCTTATAATATAGTAATTGAATTCATTTATTATTAATTTTAATGAGATATAATTTGTATTTTAAAAGAATTATACCATAAAAAACTATATCTCACCACATTTCTATCCCAAACACACTATTCCTTTTCCATTAACATAATAAACTTGGAAATATATCTTTCAAGGGTTTTGTACGAGGATTGGAAGAATCGTGTTGTGATGGTTGAAGATTTATGATTTATGCAATAAAGCTCGGGCTTGAGTTAGAAGTGCATTTTTTGTAAAAATCTGGAATAATCAAGATCTATTCATTTACTTAGATTCATAAAATATGTTTTCTAGGATATAAAATCTTCTTATAATAATAAAAAAAAATCACGCAATTAGTGTCATTTAATCAATCAAACCTTATAGTCGATTTAATCTCAAATTAGAAAAAAGAAAATAATGATCGAACATTGATTTGTAAAACATATCGGGGACCCACATTTTGGTAGTCATATGATTAATCTTATCCGATAACTACTATGTTTTATTAAATATTTTTCTTGATATTGCTTGCATCCACCGAAGACGTAGTTGCGTATTGGGTTCTTGTAGAGTTGAATTTTTTTATATATATTAGAAAGATGAATTCTTCTGTATTCTATGAATAATTTGGTGGACAATTATGTTCTTTATTTTTTACATTTCAAAATTAGTGTTGAAACAAATTAAACTTTTATTCACTTTCTTCTTTGTTTCAAATTAGACAAATTTAATGTGTTTTGAATTATTTTAATATCAAATAAATAATTTTGTGGATAATCACGTTGTTTATTTTTATTTTTCAAAAGTAGTGTTGAACAAAATTTATTTTTTTATTTTAAATTAAATCATTTTTAATATATTTCAAATTATTTTAATATATTGGTATTTAAAAAAAAATAAAAAAGTTAGATAATCATTAAAAGTGGACATAAAATGTAGACAAACAGGTCATATAATTAATATATTTTTTATTAGAGGAAACTCTACTTCTTAGAAAATATGTTTTGTAGGTTTAGATGAGTGAGTAAAATCTCGGTTATCTCAGAATTTTACAAAAAATACACATCTTAACTTAAATTTAAAATATGTTATGCAGATCGCAAATTTGTTGTCAATTACCATATAATTGAATTGCTAGGGCATATGTCACTCTAAACAAGCACAAATCCTGGAGTAATCAGTTGAATAATAATCTGAGATGACCTCATGACTAGTAGACAATTAGTATGAAATGACTATTTATTAATTAATTAAGAAAAAACACAGAAGTCAATCATGGTGAGAGACAGGAGTAATATTATAAGTAGTTAATGGAATTGTTGAGTGTTTTTAAGGTGAGCTTATCATCAACTTGTTAGTCGTTGTTTAGTGGAAGGTATCATTACAGGTTGCATAGATTTCCATATTAAGAACAAACAATTGGACAAATTTAATATAAATTATAAATTTATTTGGAACAAAAATAATTTCTTAGGTCATTACATGGGATTTAGACATGCTTATCATCAACTGTTACATTACTACTAGTGCTGCCTAATCCTAATGTTTATGTCACATTACTGCAATTCGTATCCTCAGATATCGTTCCGCAAATATAGTGACAGAGAATTTATGATCTATATAGTTTGAGTTTGAGTTAGGATGATATTTTTTATATAAACTTTGTGATGGTCAGAATTTTACTCATTTTTATGGACCCATAAAATATATTATTTGAAAATATAGATTTACTCGCATAAAAAAAAATATCCTCAAATATTGTTAAATGAACCTTAAACTATGTTGAAGTTATGATAATCTAAAAATAGACAAGAGAGTTCAATTCGATTGTCTCAATTCATGTAATGTTTGGTTGTTTAATAACAATTATTTTTAAAAATAATTTTCGTTAAAAAATATATTTAAATAATATTTGTTTTTTTAAAAAAAAATAATTTTGTAAAACATAGCTTGCACTGCTAACTCCAAACAGAGCCTTATTCTCATCAACTCGATCATGCTAATTCTCATGGAGAGAAGATTAAAAAAACCAAAGTAACAACAACAACGGTAGAGAAATATCTATTTTGATATAAAATGTTTTTTAGAAAAAAAATAATGTTTTTATTTAAAATATATTAAAATAATTTTTTAATATTAAAACATTGAAAAAACTCTAAATAATATATTAATTTAATATTTTTTTTCAACATAAAAATATTTTTAAAATACAGTCACAAATATAATATATATAAATCATTAAGATGGTTTAGTCATGCTTGTTAAAGAAGCATGATCTCGGCTGCTTAGCTATTTCTTTATAAGACCACATGTAGGTAGATAGCCATGGTTGAAAATATCTCCCCCTATGGATATATATATATACATATATACACTGGTCAGGTATTATAAAGTTAATTAATCAGACAATAATTGCCATCAAATATTATGATAATATTCGAAATTTGACTTTCGTGGCAAGTTGATTTATTATTTGAATTGATAGTTGCAATTGATAATTATAAATATAAAAAGAGCGTTCATGTCAAAACTCGAAAGTTTATGGCCATTTCATAAATTCCAAAAGTTTAAACAGGGAATCTCCACTAGGTAGCTAGGTGTAGAATTGGCTAGCGACCATGCCTAATATGTCAATTAATCTGGCCCTAAACCCATGTGGGGCTTGGGAAAAATAAGAAGCAAAAAAACAAAAAAAGTCAAGATTAATTATAATGTCTCCTTTTTATTTATATTTTATGTGTGGATTTCTAGAGAAGTCAATTTTACTTGATGATCTTCTTAAAATTCAGTTTAAAAGATATCAAATCTCATTTATAAAACCTTTTTTTAGAAATCTCCTAGTTCTTAAAAGTAAATTAGATAGGTAGAAGTAATAGGATTTTAAATTTAAAAGTGCAATAAAAATCATTTTTTTTTCAAATTAACATAATAATAATCCAACTAACCAAAACACTTCATTTTGAAAATTCATCTTGTTTGAATTATTAATTTTTGGATGTGATAAAACTTCATTTTTAAAAAGTGTATTTTGTGGATTCAAATGAGCGAGTAAAATCTCAACTATCATATGCTCTTACAAGGAGTGCATGACCTGACTTGAACTCGAGATCTACTATGCAGATCGTAAGTTTTCTGTCATTACGTCATAGTCCTTGGAGACAAATTTGTTTGAATATTGCATCATATTATTTACTTTTTTATATCCATTTTAAAAAAGGAGAGAAAATAAAATTGAAAACCCATAAAAATATATTTATTACAAAAAAAAATAAAATTGGATCTGTTTTTTTAAAGTAGATTTTAGAAAGTAACCAATAGATGATGCAAAGTAATAAAATCTATGAGCCTCGTAAGATTTCTTACCAAAAACACCTTAGAACACAACTATATTTCATTCTAAATAAATTTTTTTTTAAATAATTTATTTAACAAATTTCTTCTAATTATTCATTGGCTATGAGCTGAGCAGACTAGCAGAGGGAATAGAGAGTCTCTGTTCAGGTCAACGAAGTTCTGACTACGCCCCCACCACACACCACTATACCTTCTTTAACATTTTTTCTTAGATTTTTTTTAATAGTTTTACCAGCTCGCAGGAATTAAAAAAAAAGATGCGCCAATCAAAATTCTCGGGACAAGTGTCGACGTGGCACAATCTTGGACGTCTGCTTCCCAGCGGCTATCTTGGGATGTATGTATCCACTGTCCACTGTGGACTTCTGGGACAGCCTTTGGCAGACATTTTGACAGAAAAAAGAGGTAAACCCTATGAATTGATAGCCCAAGAAAAAAAAAAAAGTGAATTATAAAAAAGTAATTTCAATTTAGAAAAGAAATGAGATTTCTTATTAGAGAAATATAATGAGGTTGAGAGAAAACTGACGGAAGAATAAATTATTTTTTTAGTCCCTCTATGTTTTTAAAAAATTAATAATCAGTCTCCCCTACTTTCCATAATCTTTTAATTGACATCTAAGATGACTGATTAGCAAATTTGAAACAAATTAGTAGTGAAAGATAAATAATCCTTAATGAATAGGAATTAGAGATGGAAGTTTATGAGGCAATAAGGACTAACTTGCTATTTTTTTGAAAAACATTAAATAAAAAACTAAAGAGAGAAGCATTGCACATGTAGAGCTTTTTTTTAGTTATGATTTTTTTTTCTTTAATTGAGTTATTTTTTTTGTTAAATTAAAAGTCAATTGCTTCTAATTTGTTAACAAATAAAAACACTAAAAAGACAAAGAATTAAAGTAAAAAAAGAAAAGAGATGGTGGTTTTCAAAAAGGGAAAAAAAAAACCTTATTTTGGCCCTCTACTCCTTGAGTGATAAATGTTTGGTCCTTGCATCTTCACAAATTTAATTTTGGTCCAAAACATTATTTTTAGGTTATAGGTTTGAAAGAGGAGAGTTGTCCAGAGAAAATCTTAGTTAACATTGACTATAGTAAAACAAAAATCGATTTTGATATAAACATATTCCATTTGAAAAAAATTAAATCAAAAAAAATTATTAAAAACAATCAATTCATTTCAATGGCGGTTTAAAAACCTGAAACCAACCAAGCACAACCAAGTCAAATCGATTGAATTGGACAGTTTAATAAAACTCAAGTACAAAAAGATATTTTTTTTCTTTGAATCAAAACTCTTAATTTCTTCACGTAGTCACCCTTGATTTCTGCCTTTCTAGTCTTTTATAATGTGATCATATTTGTGATAACAAGTGATTATAAGTAGTTATGTGTGGATTTGTCATAATTAAATGAGGATCTGCTTTAAACTTATTACATAGATGACCTAACAAATATATTTATAAATGAATACGACATGTCTAAGCCTAAAAGGAGTTGTAGTCATGCCAAACCAGAATGACTGCTCAAAACAGTCATCACTTTTAATTCAATCGTTGGATCATGTTTATATTCTTACAAGAGTTTTAAGATACTATTATCCTTGAAATAGCCATGAAAATTACTACTCAGAAATGCTAGATCTTTAGATTTTTAAAAATCTCATCATGAAACCTTAATTTTGATTGTTTTTATGATTTTCCTTGCTATTTTTGGATTTCATTCATTGTTTTGTATTTTAAGGTTGATTCCTTGTTATTTTCAAGTTCACAAGCCACCCTATTTGTTTTTTTTTATAAATATTTTGTTGTTTAATATAAAAAAAGTTCACATGTATTGATTGATATAATTATATGAAAAGTAATTATGGAAACAAAAGTTGTTAAATACATAAAAGCGCATGATCTAGATTGAGGTTAATCCAGTTCACTCGAGTCTTTTTTATATATAATTTTATCCTTCAAAATATTGAATTAATTGAGAATTAAATATCATAATTTATCTCAATTTGTTTTCTATATAGTTATCATTGTCTTATGACATAATTCACACATATAATTAATTAATTAATTATGATTTATCCAAGCCAATGTAATATATTATAATATTTATATTTTTTTTATATAAAAAATATAATATATATATATATATATATATATATATATGATTTAAATTCATGTTTAATTTTTTTTTCTTTTAAAAACACTTTAACGATATATAAATATTGTTTTTTGCATTCTAAGTTTTTTATATCCAACCCGCTTTACTTTTTATTCTTATCTTATTTTAATAACAATAAAAATTTTAAAAAACAAATTATCAAATAGAAACTCATTATTCATGTTATGAGATTGTATATATTGATACAAATTTATCTTTTATTTTTTTTTAGTTATTCTCAATGATTTTTTTATATTTATTATTGTAAATATATCACGGCCACATGGCAAATATGAATTAAGTTGAGATTTACATAGGAGGAATAACTACTGTCTACTCTAATGATATGTTTTATGGGGCGGGACCCACTTAGGATCTTTGACACAGACAGGAATTTTTTTCCCTGTTTCTATGCTGAGCTCTGCCGCTGAACAGTTCTGTTCTCCTCTCCCTTTGTTAGATTCTTTTCCTTTTCCTTTCTTTCTGATTTATTTATGTAGCAGTATTGTATTCAAGTTAAAGAGAGACCCACTTATCAAATTTAACCTGGTTTCAGGTTTGGACTAGTTTTTTGTCTTTTGTTTTTGAAGTTGTTGCCATCTTCTTGTTTCTTTCTTTTTTTAATTACCTTAGTTCCTGCCCATAATTAGTCACGAAAGATTGGCTATGGCTAATTTTAACTTCAATCCGGGAAGTCTTTGATTCTCCTATGATGCTTTAAACTTCAAGTTGCTTGTGTTGTGAGCAACTTTTTAACGTTGCAGATAGATAAATAAATAAATTCTGTCAGTACCTCATTTGGGTAGGTGCCATTTTGTGTTGTGGTGATTGTTTGAGGTAAGTGATGAATTTGGTATTTGGGTTTTGAGGGTTTTGACGGTTAAAGTTTGGTTCTTTGAGTTTTGAGCTAGAATGGAGGAGGTTGAGAAGGTACACAAGGCAGCTATTGAGAGCTGCAATAGAGTTATTGGCCTTTTGTGTCAAGAAAAAGATCAAATCCAGGGTAGGAACTTAATGGTGGAGACTGGAGAGACTGTGTTTAAGTTTAAGAGAGTTATATCTCTTTTAAGCGCTGGTCTAGGTCATGGAAGAGTAAGAAAGTTGAAGAAGCTTAGATCATCTTTGCCCCAAAACATCTTCCTAGATAGTCCTAATTGCAAAACAATCTTAGCACCAAAACCTCTCCAAATGGTGCCTCCTAATTTTCTTGAAGCCCCACTTACTGACATGGGTGCCAAATCTAAACCTTCTATCCAAATTTCCCAGAAAATGCTTCTTGAAGACCCAGTACTTGAGTTGAACTCGAATATCAGCCCCTCTCTGCAAATTATGCAAACAAAACCACCACAAAACTTCCAGCTTGTCCAACAACACCAGCAGATACAGAGGATGCACTTTCAGCAGCAGCAGCAGCAACAACAAATGAAGTATCAGGCTGATAGGGTGTATTCTATGAGTAATGGTGGGATAAACCTTAAGTTTGATGGGTCTACTTGCACACCAACCATGTCATCCACAAGATCATTCATATCATCTCTGAGCATGGATGGTACTGTTTCTAATTTTGATGGAGATTCTTTCCATTTGATTGGTATGCCTCACTCATCTGATCACATCTCACAACAAACAAGGAGGAGGTGTTCTGGTAGAGGTGAAGATGGGAATGCCAAATGTGCTAGTAGTGGTAAATGTCATTGTTCAAAGAGGAGGTAAGATTTAAATCCCGTGTTATATTCTATATTTGTCCTTTTTGTTGATTTTGTTTGTGATCACCTTTGTTTTTGTCTTAAGGAAATTGAGAGTGAAGAGATCTATCAAAGTTCCAGCAATTAGCAACAAGGTGGCCGATATTCCTCCTGATGAGTATTCATGGAGGAAGTATGGACAAAAGCCAATTAAGGGCTCTCCACATCCTAGGTATATCTTATTTAAGCTTCGTTCCAATATCTTCATGTGTGTGTAGTTCATGTTCTGCAGTTGGTCATTGTGTAAAATTATCCAAGCTTTCCTTCGTTCTGTTCGGGACAACTATTTACATTTTCACCAGTCCGAGCTTTCTTTTTTTCGTTTCACTTGCCGAGGTTGTGCAGCATAATTGTATGCATCTTTAAAATCTTTGTGTTATGGTAAAAATGGGCCGATTAATAAGTATCATATTGTGCACATTAAAAGGTTCGAATGTTTTTCATCACCAGGACTTACCTGGGTGAGCAATCAAAGGTCGTCTTTCTATGCTGCTAAAGTCTTGATTATTTAGATAAGCATGTTTATCTGGTTCATCCAAAACTATTTATAATGCAGGGGGTACTATAAATGCAGCAGTCTGAGGGGTTGCCCGGCAAGGAAGCACGTTGAGAGATGCCTGGAAGACCCTTCAATGCTAATTGTAACCTATGAAGGTGAGCATAACCATTCCAGGTTGATTTCATCACAGTCTGCGCATACATGAAACACAGTGGATATCTTCATTTGATTTCACTTCAAGAACTTCTTTATGAATTGCTACTGTATATAACATGTCGTTCAAAGCTGAGATGAGATGAGATGTGATGGAACAGACTGTCATTAGTGGACAGGTTTTCTAAGTATTAAGCTTCTCGGTTAGTCTGGTTTGAACTGCTCTTATATAGGATAGGGATTACAAATTGTAAACTTGCACTTAAAAATCCAAACTTTATTTTTATATCATTCTATTTGCAAATCAAAGGTTGTTTTTGTACTATGTTTTCCTCCATTCATAATTCTTGTAGGCAAAATAGGACAGCATGTTTTCTGAGTAAAGTTTTTTTGGCTTACACTATCCAAATGGTGATCTTCAGAGAAATACAGAGACTTGCTCATGAGTGTACAGTAAAATAAAAAGAAAAACAGGAATATTGTTCACTTTTTAATAAGAGGCTGAAATGTTAAAAGCATTTCCTTCATCCAGCACAACTTCAAACAACTCACCTGCTTTTCCAAAGCTATCTACCCACAGATCATTCTCATGAAAATTTTGGTGAGCTTATAACCTCTCTGAGCTGCTTTAAGCTCCATTCATGGCGAGACACTGAGCAGCCTGTCAATGCTCGCGTAGTGATTCATGCTAGTTTGGGAACGTCAGCTATTATAATCTGGTGAACAGGCCTTTTCTGTTGATTTGCCAGAGTCCTTGTGTAGTAGAATTACAGGTAAAATAACCTGTGGAATCTTCAAATTGAGCAGGCTATCATGGGGACTACCAGCAACAATAGCATTTTCTAAAGTTTTCATCCTGAAATTTGTTGAAGATGAAGAGTTTGGCGAGGCTGGTTTTAAATCTGCAATTCTCTATTCCTCTCCCAAAATCCGATGCAGGGAGCAAGCTATTTATAATTCACCAAACAGCTTAATTCATTATATGTTGCTCGCTTACCGTCCTGAAGTCATACGAGCAGCTCCCTCTTCTGTGAATCGTCGGAAACCAGGCCGGAAACACAAGTCACCTGGAATATCACCAAAAAAAAATGTAGAATTTGAAATTCTGTGCCCATTGTTATTAGAGAGATTTTAGGACTGTAGTATTATTTTGGAATCATTTCACCTAAAAACTTAAAAATTTATAAACATATTTTTTTCGAAAAGGAAAACTCAAAGTTATTCAAGATGAAAACTCAAGGTCACGGTATACACAGGATACAATAGTGGAAATCTCAGGCATATAGTCTTCAATCAACACCTGCACGCTACCCAAAGACAGCTATTTTTGGTACGAGATAGCTGCCCTGATGAGTGCAACTAAAGGAAGAAAAAAGAACGATACTCCTTGATATCTGGGAATTCAGCAGGGGCTCAGCCCTTTTTATGGCCATCGCCATCACGAAACTATCCACCTCTCTTTATCACACTTTTAGCAATTGTCCTGACCAATCTTCTAAAATCACCAGCAAAAGTTTTCCAAGCAATAATTGAAAACATGTTTTAGGGAGAGTTGGAAGAGAGTAATCTGCAACAGCTTTCACTAATAACAAAATTAAAAAATGCAATCGCTGGATATGCCAATTTAGTCTCATAACAAGTTCAGAAGAACAATTGATGAAGACCTAATTAGAGAAAGAGGAATAGAGTGCAGAAAAATCCACAACCACTCAGATTAACCTGGAAGAGTGTGTTGCACCAATACCAAGTGTGAAATTGAGAGCTCGGCAAGATAATGACTGATCATCTCCGGCTTGATCTCAACTTGACTGAAGGTTTTGCCGTTGTAAACTCCGATGATGCTTCCAATCATTTCAGGCACAATGATCATGTTCCTGAGATGGGTCCTGACAGGCTCTGGCTTCTCACCAGGTGGGGCCTCCCTTCTCTGCTCCAAGCCACCAAAAAACCCAGTAGACATCAGTCTATGTTCAAAATATAACCACACATCAAAACCCATAATTGATGAATTTATCGCAAGCAAGTCCTGAAGGTTTGAAGAATTCATATATTTTGTATCTATAATCTTAATACTATAGATACATGTCATTTATATAGCCCTTTGACCTGTTCCTAAAGAATAAGAATGTTCCGACACAACATTTTTAAAAATATTTTTGAAAAAAAATAATTTATTTTTATTTTGTACTATAAATTAAAAAAATTTAGTGTTTTTATATTATTTTTATGTACTGATATCAAAAATATTTTTTTTTAAAAAAAAATATAATTTTAATGCATTTATAAATTAAAATCACTTTAAAAAACAATATCAGCCACACTCTTGGATAGGCAATAACATGTATGATTGAACAACTATTGTGGTTCTTAGGTCACGTTTGACATTGTGTTTAATCTCAACCACACTCTTGGACATGCATTAACATGTATGATTGAACAACTATCATGATTCTTAGGTAATGTTTGACATTGTGTTTCAAAAATATTTTTAAAAAAAATTGAAATTTTTAATTTTTAATTTTTACTTTAAACTAAAAAGATTTAGTGTTTTTAGATCATTTATCATGTGGTGATATCAAAAATAATTTTTTTTTAAAAAAAAATGATTTTGATTTATTTCTAAACGAAAAATATTTTTGAAAGCAATCCCAAACACACCCTTAAAGACACATTTAATCTTAAGAAACATCGTTATCTACAAAATAAAAACCATCGATTTAAAAACCATAGATTTTCTCAACCAGAAAACCCAGATAAATCCTTATTTCCTCATGTCATCAAGCATTCGTAGCTGAGAGAAACAAGCATGCAAGCCAAACATAGTTTCCTCAACAATCTATTTAACCTGTTCTTGAAAAAGAAAAAAAACATTATTTACATCGCAATCTCATGCAGAATAGCAAACCACTCCATCTCCTCTAATTTTGTCCTGAATTTGGATTGCTTTCCTTCTAATTTCATCCTGATTCAAAGTCACCTCATCTTTCTCAACAGTAGTTTTAGCTCTTTTAACCGTTTGCACAGACTTGAGTAATTCACCAATATAATCTCCATCTTGTTCATCATATCTTCCTTTCCTCGTTGCTGTCTGTGTCTTATACATGGCGTCGAAGAAAGATCAGCTGAACAATGGGGTTCCGTTCCTATCAACTTAAGTAGAAAACAATATAGCCTTTCTCAATCAAATCATTAGATTAACCAGCTTTATTGCTATTTTTTTTCTATTTGATCTTTCTTGGTCACAACTTAGGAAAGGCTAAAGCAAATAGTGAAAGTGGAGGACGCTATTAACGATTAATAATAATTTTTTTTCTCATTTTGCTCTTTATGTTATACTATTTTTTTCTCATAGACAATGCAAGAAACAATACATGGGGGCAGTCCTTTTCTTTTTCTTGGCCATGGGAGGTCTGCATTGCCAGAACCAGCTTGAGTGCTTCTAAGACAGAGATGAAGCTACAAGGTCCTTTCTTTCTGTAAAACGTTTACGTACCTAGTTTTAGTTATAATTCCTTTTTCTGATGAATAATTCAGTCATGTATCCTAGCTAGGTTTGCCCTAGTGAAAGTTAAGAAAATAATGAGAGCAAAAGGGAACTCTTGATAGTATTTTTATTTATGTATTTGGAGGTTATTTTGATATAAAAAATAATTTTAAAAATATATTATTTTGATGTATTTTTAAACAAAAAAATACTTTGAAAATCAGTCGTTAGCACACTCTTAAATACATTTTTAATCCGCTATAACCTATTTTTTTTCTAAGAAAATAATAATCTTGGAACAATAATGCTGTGAGGGTTTTTTTAGAAAACCTAGAGCAACATTTTATATATAAAGAAATCTAGGTTTTTTTTTTTTTTTTTTCACTTATCCTGAGCAATCCCTGTAGCATATTTTGAATTCAAAACGGATGGATTCGAGAGTTTCTTCAATAGAAAAAAAGAGGCAACTTTCAATTTCAAAAAAGAAACTTAAGAAACACACCATTATAGATTCCTTCACTTAACTTTGTCATCGTCCAGATTGGATCTTTATTTGCTCCTTCCCTTTGCTGCAACATGCATCATGTTACTACCTGCGACCCTTAAGGCTTTAATGCACGATCCTCCTCCTCCTCCTCAAGGCTTTAAAAAGCCTTCAACAAACTTTTCTCGACTTTATTGACCTGAATAGTATTACCGGCATCATCAAGAAATTATCAAATCTACTAAGAGGATGTTTGGTTTTACGGTGGTTTCTGCGGTTGAGACTCACTGCAGAGCCAAATCGTTTGGTAAATTTCGTCCCACGATTTTTAAAATTGTGGGGCCTACAAAAATGAGGTTTTAATCTCATTTTATAAAAAAAATATCATTTTGATGTTTTTCGCTCAAAACACACTCTTGCGTTTAGTTGACACTCAGCTATTTTTTTTCATGCACGGCGGGGAACAAACAAGGCAAAACTTGCGTTTTAGTTGATAACAACTCTTTCATCTCTCTTAGTGCTGGCAATATCATTGGCAGCTCCCTCTCTCTCTTGGTCGCAGTTTTCTCTTTCAAAAACAGTCATGGATGCAACTCTCTCTCTCTCTTTCAGCGATAGCAGTCACTGGTGAGCACTAGCAGTTGCTTCCTCTTCATCGGCAGTCTCTCCTCTTCATCGGCAACAATGTGTATATATGTGTTTCCTTTAAAATAATTTCACAAGTTGACAGTAATGTGAAAAAGCATGGTAACCAAACACAAGAAATTATTTTTCATTAAACATCAATCTCAACCACAATTTTAACAAAACACTTCAATTTCAGTTATGAACCGTGGCTAAAAATATTTTTCATTAAACTACTTTTTTTTAAACCCCAACCACAATAACAACAACAATATCAAACACCCTTAAATATGATCAGACTGGACAAGGCGAAGTATGATTCTTTTGGCATATAGTTACTCCATTTATTAATCTGCAACTAAGAGAAAGTGCTGTAAACATGGCTAGCTTCGTTTTTGGTTCACCTCTGTATAGAAAACATGAACACTGCTTTTAGTTTCAATGAATGAATTTTCCCTTACACTTTTTATTGTTGAAAGCTCTGAATTCTGATATATATACAAACTCATAAGGATTTAATTTAGCAGATATGTAAATGTTGAGGCTAAACCTAAGCTGCTGTTACAGTATACAATTTCATAAACATCTCAATTATAAATTAAATGACAGAATACTATGCATGATTTAATTTGATCAATCGTGATTTGATGATCAAATGATGATTGTACAACAATGCATCAAGCCCTGTTTTAAAATTTCAGTAGTCATTTCATGTTCAACGGGAGTCACTTTCAATCAGCATTTGATCAACCATTTCTCATCCAAATCTCATGGTTCTTGAGCCAATCCACTCCTCTACAGCAGTATAATCACATAGCGTGAACAAATCGCAGTTTCCTCCAAAAGTTTTCTCCTAAAATTATCTAAAACCTCAACAAACTCAAGAAAAACTCTGTTTTCGACCAACTCACAATCAAACCAGAAATTCTCCCAACTCACTGAACCAAATAGCCTCATTAAACACTCATTGGAAACCCTGATTCCTAATCTACAAACCCATTAAAATCCCACTAAAATCCATTAACAATACCCCAAGTTATACCCATTTCAAATCACCCCAAAAACACATCGTTTCCACCGACCCACCCCCTCCCCCATCCTTCACTTTCCCAACCAAACACTCTCAACCGTCAATAACACCCCAATCCAACGGCCCATATTTAAAAATATCACAATCCTCGTTAACCCTCTTTCCGCCAATCACAACCCACCTTCCCTCTCTATATAAACACCTTCCCTCTATCATCCCCGTAACAACTACCCGTACCTGTCTCCATAAACCGCATCGTATCTCTCTGGATCCAACAGAGTTGCTGTCTTCTTCTTCTTCATCATCACCATTATCCCAAAATGGTTGGAACCACCACAGCCAAGAAACCCAAGTCCCCTCGCGCTTATCCGTCTTTCCACGTGGTAATTAGTCATTAATCACTGCTTAATCCACTCATAATATTTTTGTTCTTCTTCGATTCATTACTTAAATCTCTTCTCTTTTTCAGATGATTAGCGATGCTATCTTGACGTTGAAGGAAAGGACAGGATCAAGCCAGTATGCGATAACGAAGTTTCTAGAAGAAAAGCACAAGAAACAGCTGCCTGCTAATTTCAGAAAACTTTTATTAGTTCAACTCAAGAAACTCGTTACTTCTGAGAAGCTTGTCAAAGTCAAGAACTCCTTCAAACTACCTTCTGCTCGGTCCTCTCCTGCTAAGAAACCACAAGCCACTAAGGCCACCTCTGCCAAGCCCAAGTTGAAAAAGGTGACCACCTCTACCAAGCCGAAGCTGAAAAATGTAGCAACCTCTGCCAAGCCCAAGCCAAAGGCCAAGGTTGCAACCAAACCAAAGGTGAAAACTCCTGTGAAAGCGAAACCGGCTTCTAAGCCAAAGAAGGCGGTGGCAAAACCATCTAAGGTGGCGAGGACGAAGAAGGTTGCGTCACCGGGGAAGAAGAAGGCTGTAGCGGTGAAGCCCAAGAGTAAGTCACTGGTGGTGAAGAGGGGAGCGGCGAAGAAGTGAAGATTTTGTAGTGTGTTTGTTTTTTAGAGTGTGTAGAGGGGGTTTAGTGATTGTAAATTTGAAAGAAAAGGGAGGGTGCTAATGGTAGTTTGTTTATAGTAACAGGAATGTTGCTTTTCATAGGTCGTCTTTTAGCTTGACTAATTAAATGTGTTCTTTTATTTCGGTAATCTTGGAGTTTTTTCCTGTTTTATTTATAAAAACTAGGTCTTTCTGAACGTGTTCTTCAATGGCGTTTAGTTTATCTTGCGCTCTGTTCATTGGCATGCTGCAACAAACGGCGATCCGTTTTCGGCTGCTTTTCGTGTATAAGAAGGGAATGTTAGTGATAACTGATACGCAAAGGAATGTAATTGATTTTAATTATAAAGTGCATAGCAAGATGGAAATGTATTTTTTTATTGTTTGGTCTCTGAGAAAAGGAAAACGGATGATGGGTTTGGATTTGTGAATTCAACTAGATCATGCATTCTATAGAATGGTTTGCAATTATAACTTAAAAACCCCCGTCTTCTGCGATGGATTCTTCCACAGGCTTTGCACAACTGCCGCTGCTGATTGATTACGTGTGCATCTGCTATCTGGGCTGATATCCATGAATTTGCAGATGATGATCAATATCAGAATGAATTGATGATTTCTTAAATCACTATCTGATTGTTAAACGCAGGCAGGTACAAATTGGGGGGGTTGTGAATTAGCAGCAGATTGGGAAGAGAATCATGAATTTCCTTGTCAACGTTGGATTCAAGCGCTTGATTGGCATGCCTGTAAAGGGTTTGCTTTTCTGGCAGACTCCAGCCCTGAAAAATGTCCAAACCAATAGCAAAATCCTCGGGACGATTGTTTCAAATTGCATGCATTTACTAATTAGTAACATGTCCCTTCTGGTTTCAAATTTGATCATCCCAGAATCACGAATGTACTTTATGAACGCATATAAACTGCGTTGTTTTATCTTCGTGCAACCAGGACTACAACTGTGAATTTCAGATGCATGATTTGACATTCCATTATCGTATCGATATATATATATGCATGTTTGGTGTGCATGGACGAACGATGTCGAAAGAGTGGACTTGCCCCCACTTTTCTCCATACTCAAGGCACGGAGCAGAGCAGACCAGCCATGCCACCTCCAATAATCCCTACACGAGGATCACTCGACAATTTAGCAGTGAAAGTAACCTGTTCTTAAATTTGTGTGTGTGTACACATAAATTTAAAAACGCTTTGGATACATGGTTTTCAATACCCAGCAGGGTATAAAAGATTTACCCGATTTTTAATAGATTAAGTGACTGTTCGAGAGTATTATTAAGATTGTTTTTAAAAGAGTTTTTTGCTCAAAATATATTAAAATAATATTTTTTATTCTTTTAAAAATCATTTACGCTTTTAAAAAGCAATGCAAAACGAGGTTTAAAGCGAAACAAGGTTTAAAGCGAAACAAGGTTCAAGGATGCTAACTATCTGTAAAACCATTCATAAACACTCTGACCAGATGAATCTATTTCTGACGTACAAAGGCGAAGCATCCCAGAACAGTGCTGAAGTCTGCTCAGCGTATATGCAGATTCCTGGAACCAAATCTTATGAAGTCCTGTTAGAACCAAATCTTATGAAGTCCTGTTATGGAATCCACCTTGTCCCTCCCTTCAGACAAGAACCCGCAACCTTAACGGAAGAGTGTATATTGACAGCAGTCAGAATCTTAATGCAACCAAAATCAAATCAGTGGGAATAATACTAGCATATTAACACTTCGAAGCAGATTCCAGCATGTCACCTCACTGTAGACTCTTGTTCAGGAATTTAACAATGGTGAATCCAAGAAAAACAATGAATATTCTGCCCGCAATCAAATTTCAAAGCACAGCAGAAACAGAATATACAGATAGAACAGTTAGGTAAGAACTTCATTCAAACATCAAGATCATGGCATCGAGTATAATCTAGTAAGAAATTACGAAAGAAGTAGAGGTTCTACATGTTAATGTTTCAAAATGAGGAAAACAACTATCAACTGATAAGATCAAAACTAATACCTTGAGTTTCCAAATAACGTGCAGGCAGGAAAACCCCTTGGGTGACGATAAATCAGATGAGAACAGATTTGTTCCATATTAGAATCAGTAACTCTTTCGATATATAACATGATATGTACTGACATAACTTACAAAACATATACAATTCACAGACACAAACCACTTGGGAGAAAAACAAGAAGAAAAGGTCATCGCAGCTGAAAAGAAGCAGGCTATCTCCTCTCAAAGCATCCAATATGATAACTTAAGAAATTCAAGATGTTTTCCAACTTGAGAGTTAGTAAGAACCAGCAGTTCATGAGTGAACAGAGATGTCTGCATCTGTCAGCTCAGCAGTCTTCTCAGGAACTGTTTTTGCAATAACATGTTCCTGTTTAGATCGGCCTGTGACTTTGCGGGTGCCATTAGCAGTCTGTGAACTGATCTGAACCTTAGCTTTGGTGGTGCTGATGGCAGTTGAATCTTTGTGGTTACTGATGCTGTGGCGATGTCGAGCACAATGTTTCCCCACTTCTTCCTGAGATGTTTGAACCGCATCACTGCAGCTTTTTCTCCTGTTTAGTTTCGGTGATTGTGGTCGGGTCAATGGTAACTGTAACCAAACAAAATCAAGAATTGAATTGTATTGTCATTAAAAAAAAAGGGGGGCTTGAAGGTAGATAGATTCAAATCACTGGCCTACTTATGCAACTGTGCACCACAGCTTTTTAAAATAACAAAATTGTTTACTTTCTGGCAGTTCTAAACCATGAAGCCTGAGATATTATATTAGAATGCTTTTAGACATCAAACTTCCCCCCTAAACTAAATGCTAGTTACATGCCACCTTCCCTCCCCCTGTACCATCAAGAGGGTCTAAAATCTAAAAAATTGCAGCCTTGATCAAAATCAAAACTCAGTTCAGCAAGAATAGATTTCTTGCTTGAATGCCATGGATAAAGCATCGGTTCATCGAAATAGGCCTTGCATTCTGAATGGACTAATTAACACCAAAGCATATGGTATCCTCTATTTGCCCTGATTTATCTATGGGAAGTAATACATGGTTTTTTTGCTAGTTTCATTTACATGTTCAAATTCAAGTACTGGCAAAGAACTAAGAATAAGATCTGGCAAAATACCTTCTTGCGTTCGACCTTGGGTGCAGGTGGCTCGTAGTAGAAATTAGGTACCGGATTTGCTTTATATGCCATGTTCTTTCTTAGCTGCCTGATGGCTGCTTCTTGCTCTTCCTAAAATGAAGGCAGAGAATTCGTTGGGTGACTACTTGAACAGAACCATCTCAATACTTGTCTACATGCACACAAACTCACATGAGAAAAGAGTCTACCTTGGTCCTTTCCTCAGCCTGGCTTCGCTCTTTTTCTAAAGCTCGGTGTTTTTCTTCCAGTTTTGAATAATACTAGACAACAAAAACAAAGAAAACAAGATCAATACAAATCTATCAATTAAGAAGAAGTGTTACAGAGAATGTTATACATAATCTTTATATATATATAAAAATACCTCCATCCGCTTCGCTGCACGTTCAGCAGACCTAAAAGTGGGGGCTGTTCCAACAGTTACAGATTTAATGGTTCGCACAGATACAGCAGTACTACACATAGCTAAGGATTCCCAATTGGTATAAATATATAGCTGGATATAATTCATAAAAGAAATTCAAACAGTTTTAACTTCTAGGATTAAAGCACAGTTTGAAATACTATAAATGTTAAGTTGCTTAAATCAGACAGGATACGATGAAGCCACAGACCAACTATCTTCTTCATCATGATGCTTTTTGTTATCAGGTTGCAATGGCTTCCTTGCTGTAGAAGGTGAATTTTGCTGAAGGAAATAGCATAATTCCAAAGATAAAGGGCAATTGTCAGACAAAAATATATGACAAAAATCGTTTTTCAATGTGCATGCATGTTGGGATGGGGTTGGTCAAAAATGCATTCTGGATGCCAAAATGAATTAAACTGCATGGCTTATGGTACCACTCGACTTGAAGGTACAACAAAGAAGCGGGTCCATATTACTGTCTACATTGAATTGACTCCAAGTTAATCAAGTACGCGAAGGTTCGAGATATGTAAGCTATACCTTGTTAGGTAAGAAACTCAACAAAATTATCCAAGAAGTGGACAAACCCAACTTGATCAAGTAACAAAGTATACGCTCACAAACACAATGTATCACTAGGAAGAATCAGGGAGAATGGCATGTGCATTGAAACAAAAACAGAAAACCTCACTATTTCTCGGAGCAATACATTCCAAATATCTGAAAAAAAACATCCCTTCATCCCAAAAGATATATGTTCCCAAAATTCTGAAAAGAGAACTCAAGCTGTGTTCTACTTGGAGAAAACATTACACTGTCACCAGAGTTTAGTTCGGAAAACAGTAAATTTTCCTTCTCTAAAGGGACTTCACAAGGTAAGCATGAATGTAGCTTATCTAGAAGTCAGGTTTATTTTCCAATTCTGCCATATCCACTTATAACAACAAGGTTAGCTTAATCTGACAGAAAAATTTGAGTTAATCATAGCAGTGATATCAGTTTCACCCAGGTGACAAAAGTATGACAAACAGCATCCACCAAATGCAACGTTGAAAGTTCCAATTACCTGTGACTTCTTCATACTAGCAGGGGACTGGGCATTGCTTGAATTTGTGGAACTGTTACCACCAAGACGCTTGTCAGTTGCCAGAGCAAATGGCTGGGGGACAGTATGATGGGCACGAGCATTTCTAGCACCACCAGCTTTTAGTGAGGGCGAACTTGAATTTCTATCATCACTTGGTTTTTGAGCTCCAAGTTTGTCATCTTTCTCAGACACATCAAAATTTGTGCTTTTGACACCTAGCACATCTTGCTTCTCTGATTCTTCAGCAGTTTCTTTCTCCATGTATTCCTTTGCTTTGATGACGCCTCCTGAAATTTTAGGAGCAAAATGTACTCTATCATGAGATACACCATTAAACTTCAAAGCAAGACCATTTGGCTTCTTCTCCATGTCTGCACGCTTAAATTCTAGCCCCATCAAACTGCACAGAAAAGATAGTCCTAACATCTTGATGCTTCACAAAGAAGGCTTTTTAGCTCAAGAAAAAAGTACCACTTCTTAATAATAAAATGAAAACATTCTATAGAGCAAGAACTATTTGCATGTGATGCCAAAAGGTTTCAAATTCTTTTATTGGTTTGAACAATCTATTTGAAACAAATAGAAATTGTCGAATGTATAAAATTCAACCAAGACACCTAAACACTTCTACCCATTATCATAGTGCAAGACAAACATCATTGTTTTGATGGAGAAAAGACAGCATATCTCATTGCAAAAACAGTGCTTATTTAAAGAATCAAGCAGATATGCTGGGAATGAAAGAGCATAAAGTTCAAGCTGGAAAGAGAAGATTAGCACTAATTTATAACTAACATAAAAAATAAGTGAAGAGGATTGAGACAGCCAGTTTAGAAAAGGATATACTGTGCGAACATTTTATAATCCAAAAAATTATAACTCAAAGATCGCAAAAAAATTATGTGAAAAGTGAAATTTCTTGGTAAAGCTAAGAACATCAGCAATCTTTACGTATGCCTAGTGGGTATCGATTAGTTGTCCTACCAGCTTGATTTCTAGTATCAAATCCCATGCCTTACAGCTCCAAATGTTTCATCAACCACCACATCTAAACTAGGCTAACTTATTGTATAACTAATAAAAAAATTAGTTTTCTTTAAAAAAGAAAATAAATAACCTATTCTTTTCATTGTGTTTCCATCAAAATTTTAGAAAGTGATTAAACTGTAGGGAAATTAAAGATCAAACCACGACAAACTGAACAGTATTTTATCAGGACAGAACCAGCACCACAGATGCTTTTAGGAATCAAAAAACAAAAATGAAAAAGAGCATGTGTAGAAACAAAAGAAAAGGGTCAGTTGAAGAGGAGGGAGCAAAATGCAGAAGGCAAAAGAAAAGGATTATCAACAATTTTCTTGGTCTTAAGAAGAGAAAAAAATCTCAAGTTAGCTTAAAAATAAATCTAAATCACAATAAATTTGGAATGACCCTTATAAAAGAGAGAGAGAGAGAGAGAGAGAGAGAGAGAGACCACCACCAACTTCATTCGATAATAAAAAAGGAAAATCGTCGAGAGCCCAAAATCCCTACCATCCTCCCAAACCAAAGAAACGAATGTAAAATGAAAAGAACACCTCATATAAAAGGAAGAAAAGAAAATAAAAACAGAAACAAGAAGAAGAACAGAAACACCAGCAAAAGACCCGGCTTTTTAATATCAAAACAAAAACATAGAGTCTGATAACTTCAAAAAAAAACCATAAAAATGTGAGACAAAAAATTGCATAAATCTCTCCATTCTAAATAACCAATAAAACACCTAAAAATCCACTAAAATTGAAAAAGACCATCATTTTTCCAACCCCAGAGAGCAGAAATCCAAGAGGAAACCTCTTATGAGAGAACCATAAAGAAAAAATGAACGAAAAGATCAAAGAAACAACCTTTTTAGATCAAGCTACATTGTTTTTTTGTTTACATAAACAAAAACAGATACATAAGGCACAAACCCAAATTAAACAGCTAGAATGTAATAAGATTTCTTACAGCTCAGGTCCGATCTGAGAAGATCTTGAGCTCCCCCTCCTCTCTCTCTCTCTCTCTTCCTCCCTCCCTCCCTCTCTAAGAATATAAACAAGGCCAAAATGTTCCCTGTGATTTTGCTTTTTAACAGCTAAGGAAGGTTTCTTTGTTGTGATAGTTTTTTTTTAACGTTGAAATGTTGGATTTTATACATAGATAGCAGTTTTTTCCGTTTTAACGACGTTACTCAACGGCTGGTTACAGTTTCTTTGATTTTATTTAAAGGGGAAATTGAGAGAGAAATGGATAGTGTGATCTTAATATCTATCTACACGTTTTGAATAAATATAAGCTTTATGTTTTGAATAGACAGCTGCTTTTGCTTTTTTGGTACCACTCTGTTTTTTTTCAAAAATAACTATTTTTTTTAATTTTTAATACAAATTATTTTGATATTTTTATATTATTCAGCCATGTGAATGTTAAAATAAATAAATATATATTCTTTGATTCCGTAATTAAGACATAAACGGCGTTAAATGACGGTGGTGCTGCGCCGACTGGTGGTGGCGACACCTGCGCCAAAAAGTCCAAATACCGCATTACAAATCTTATTCGAAGATTTTCGGTCTTTTTTTATTTAACTTTTTCTATTTCCTCTCCCAAAACATTATACACTGACCTCAAACTTTTTTCATGGCAGGTTGCTAGATTCAATTTCAGAAGGTTGGAGGGAATTATGAAATCAGAAGGTGGTGCCTTTGAATCTTTCTAGTTAATTCTCATAAGTCATATAACCCCCCCTTTTGACCTAATCTGTACTCTTGTTTCTAAAACATAATGTTATTTAATATATTTTAGAGAATAATATAAATTATATTTTAAAAACGTGTTCATAGAGCTCATGATAGCTAAAACAGTTTTATTGACCTAATGCGATTACGAGTTTGAATCACACCCTCTTTCATATTATTTGATAAAAAAAATAAGCATCGAGATACTACGAGTCTATGTAAATTTTAAGTATTATCTTGAGACTTTAACTAAAAATTTAAATTTTTAAGTAAGAATCCTTATTCGCGGTATAAACAACTAGTATAACCGGCAAAAGCATTAAGTTGTAGCAAAAATAGCTAAGAACTTATTTGACCAGCTAAAAAAAAGGTATGATTGTGAATATTATATATTATGAATTTATCGATTGTTTTCTGAGTTAGACTACTCTAATTTACTATATATATTTGTTGGTGCCCTCTACTATCTTTAGGTGATCGTGTTGCGTTGACAAGATCAAACCAGTTGCTGAATTCTGAATCAGTTTACCATTTCCAATCTAGAGATATTCTGAATCAATTCTACTCTTGTTGCGAGGCCAAGGAAAGGCTCCTTCATCGTGGAGATGAAGGTGGCAACAAGTCCTCCAAATAAACAAGTGATTATAACTATATGATAAGTATAATATTAAAAGATTTGTTGTTAAGGAACCATCTCATCTAAAAACTTAAGCTGATAGATGAGGCTCTAGAATATAATTTATATTATTCTCTAACATGCCCCTTCAAGTGAAAAGCCTTTTGAACTTGAAACTTGCATAGGCCCGCATTACATTGTGCTTGATTTTTTTTTATCAAATAGAATGGAGGTGGTGAGATTCGAACTTGTGACCACTAGGTCAACAAGGCTCTGATACCATGTTAAAGAATCATCTCACCTAAAAGCTTAAGCTGATAGGTGAGGCTCCAGAATATGATTTATATTATTCTCTAACATTTGCTTCCTTGTGGTTTTAAGTTTGAGCCTTATATTGCTAATATGATGATCACTGAATACTTACATTGTTGTCATTTCAAGACTCGTCTCAAGTTTGAGTTTTGTGTTGTTAATATGATAGTCATTGGAGATTTAAATTGTTGTTAATTTCAGGATTCATAAAATTAATCGAGGTAAACGCAAGCTGACGCAGACATTCATGCTGATAAAAAAATGATGAGCATAACCAACTTTGATGAATTGTAATGGGTGCTACAGCTTTGTGGGAATGATATTAATAATTTTATATTTTAATAAATAGCTTACGAGAAAAGTTTGATTGATAAAAGAAGAAATTTTTAATTATGTGACCCTTTTAATATATATAGATATAGAGGAATGATTCCACTTTAACTGAAAGGTCATCATCACTCTTCATCTAGCTCTCCCGTTAAACTTGCAAAATCAGGAAAGAAGAGCTAAACAATGATTTTTTACTATTATTATTATTGTTTTTAGCTCTTCTTTTGACTCTCTCATTGAAGATGCCTTCATAGCTAAGGATCTCGAGCATGGACATGGAGACGTACACTTGCTTTAATCCAATTTCAACCTTAAACATGTAATTTGTGGTGGAAGTAACTGATTATTTTTTTATATATAATATGAATGTTCGGGTTAGCTTATGTGTATCTTGATTAATTCAATGAATTTTAAAATTAACGATCATGTAAACATTCAAAGGTTATCATATTAACAATCATAGAATTTGAACTTGAGACCATAGAAAAAACAAATCTTTTAGTTTCAAACTCTTACAACTAGGGATCACCTATCATATGGTCAAGATTAACTAAACTTTTATCCTTGCTTGACATGGTCTACACTCGATTTCTTCTAAATTTAGCAACACAATTTTGTCGGTGATGTTGAATTTTGGTTGTGTTATCTAGATTAATTTGAATGGTGTTGAATTAAATGGAGTCTTTTTAAGTGGTTACTAACTTTAAGAGATGTATTTGGTTGTTAATAGGATTTATTCCCTCCATTCCAATATTAATTGTAATTTATTCTCTTAAACACTTCACAATAAAATCCCAACTTAGTGGTTGTAGAGAATCTAAACTTGATTGAGGTAAGAACTTTTTGAAAATATATTTGATGGATCCGCATGCAAATTTATAATCAATTAGAAATTTTCGAATTGACAAGATTTCTCTCGTGATTTAACTTTTCAAAATTAATCGTTAATACATAAAACTTGTTTATCTATCTATATATCTATATATATATATTTTTTTTTATGTTTGTGTTTCTTCGTATGGTCTTCATGTGGCCCTATATATAAATAACTGTCCATGAACTCAACGGGATTATAATTAAAAATTGTTTTTTTTTAAACCATACTAGAGGTCAAACTAACCCCCCCTCTAGTTTTGTTAAAATGCAGGTCAAACTAAACCGGTCAAGTCTCGTGGGATTTCAAAAAGAATCTCTGAGAACTGTCTCGAAGATTCTAAGAAGACACATCTTCTGATCGTTCTGCTTGGATGCCGGTAAAAGAGGATAAAACACAGCCTTATCTCCTCCCATCAAAGTAATAGAAATGCATGCAGTTCGTGGGAGACAATCGCAGAGTTTAGAAACACCAGTTGGTTGCCAAATTTAGTAATTCCAGTTGTTATTGTTTTTTAAAATATTTTTTAATCAGAAATATATAATCTCGTGTCTGTTCAATACCGTGTTTTTTATTTAAAAAAAATATTTTAAATTGATATATTTTGATGTTTTATTATCAAAAATAATTTTTAAAAAATATAAAATATTATTTTGATATGTTTTTAAACAAAAATTATTTGAAAAGTAATTACAAATATACTATCAATTACCATCTCAAATATGCTTTCTTATTTTCTCATGATTCGACCCTTGAGAAATATTTGGATCTTGACCTAGTACCATCAAAATTTCTAATTATTGACTTGCCCCACGAGGTAGAATTGTGACCTCAAATAAATTTAGTATGGTGCCAGCACTAACCTATATTTACACATAAACTATATGCCAGCTTTTCTCATCAATGCCCGTATATATGTACACAACCATTAATCTCACCGTTAATAGTACTTACAATTTAATTTTCTCCGTTTCAGTATTAGGTAATTTAATTATATATTTATATATATAAATATTTCGAGTTGCCAGATAATACAGTGGAAGCAACGAACACAACAAGTAAATAAGTTTATCATATATATATAGAGAATTTTATTCAGATCAACACTGCAAATCAGATTGGCTGTTTGAGATTGTGGTTTACATTGTTTTTTAAATTGTTTTTTTTATTTATAAATGTATCAAAATAATAGTTTTTGTTTTTAAAATTATTTTTTGATATTAATACATGAAATATATTTAAAAACACCAAAAAAATAATTTGAAATAAAATAACATTTTGAAACGCAAAATCAAACCTACACAAAACATAAAGTTATTGCTCTTTACGTTGCTCCAATCCCCTCCCCATGTATCTTTTCCATCGCTGCTTTTTTTATTCTATCATTACCAACTTAAGTATTAAGTCTCGGGGAAACGTGGTGATAATGAAATTTGAGATTTGTATAGTAAATTTCAAGTTTAAATCAAGACGTGTATTTTTTATGAGAGTTTGGGATAGCCCGGGGATTTTACTCACTCATACAGGAGAGCTTTCAAGAATCACTTTATCAACATACCAAGCTATTGATTAAGTCTTATCACTCCATGATCATGCTCATCAACTATAAAAATTAAACTCATCAGTAATAAAAATTAATCTGTAATTACAGAATCAAGGAATAACAAAACAAGAGCTATATTACTCACAATTGAATTTATTATCTATTTAGAAATGTAGTTAAAATTATTTTTTAAAATATTTTTGCTTAACAATATATTAAAATGATATTTTATTATTATTATTATTATTATTATTATTATTATTATTATTTTTTAACATCAACACATCAAAATAATATAATTTTTTTTTAAAAAAATCATTTTTTTTCAAAAATATTTTTCTGGTAGTTTCTCAAATACCCCGTAACCCTAAGAGTTTTTTCTCCTGGAGTTGGACAGTTGGACCAGCCCTGGTTCAATTTTTCAATCATAACACAAAGAAAAATGGATCGAGAATAAATAAATGGATAGGAGCACAAGAAACCATAAATCGGGTTTACTTGGGTGGCAGACAACTTGGCCATTCTATTCAAAGGCATTGTTTAGAAGTTTCTTGACTAGCTCGTGGTTTGACCAAATCAAACCTTTGCCCTAGTCTTTTTGAATATTCCCACCCTCCAAGTTTCAAAAAGATTCAACTACACAACCTCTTTCGTTGAAAAATATTTCCCTCCGACCTTGCATTTCACCTTTTCTCCTTCTTCTTATTTTATTAGTTGTCTTTTTTTAAGTATAGTTGAAATTGTTTTTGAAAATAATTTTTGTTTAAAAATATATTAAAATAATATTTTTTTTAATTTTTAAAAATTATTTTTGATATTAGTATATAAAAATAATTTAAAAACACCAAAACCATTTAATTTAAATTACAAAAAAATATTTTTAAAAAAAAACATTTTTAAAACGTGTTGAAAAATAAAACTTAAGTAGCTTAGTTGGTTGAGAACCGACTAAAAATTACACCTCGACTTATTTGAGTAACTTTCTTTCATGAGAAAAGAGTTGGAGCTTTTTTTGAAATTCGTAAGCATCTCTCTAAAGAGGATACATGGTCCCGTTTTGCTTTCATTTTCACAGACCGGGGACCACCACCATATGGATGTCGCCTCCTCCTCACGGCCTGCCAATGGCAAGGTGTGGCCGTGGCATGGACGTGCAAGGAGCGACCGGCGGCAAAAAAAAATTGATCAAGAAAAGAGAATGATGTTGATTGCACCTCCACGATGTGGGTGGGTCCATGCCCACCTTTATGCCAAATTCCTGCGCCCTTCCTCAAAGGAAGAGTGGTGAACGTGTGTCTCATGGAGTTAGCCACTCGGTGCTGGCCGCATTCAAACGAGATTCAATAACATATATATATAATTGTGGTACTATTTATGCAAGTTATAATTTAAAATTTCTTCTTTGAAAAAAATACTAGAGATAACTTAGAGATTATTTTTTATTCATTAAAAATTATTTTTTAAATCAACATAAAATAAAAAATTTATTTTTTTAAAAAAATATTTTTAAAACACAATGATAAAAAAACTGGATGCCGAGGTGTGGTGTGACTAGGGAGGCTAACCATACAATTGACACCTGTTGTGCACTATATATTTAGCCAAATTAATCAAAGATTTCTCTTGAATCGCCCTCACGCACACGCAGAGCACTATTGACTTCTGTTGGATTAAAGATGGTAGTTAGGATTAAATTATTGACTTCTGTTGGCTTAAAGACGGTAGTTAGGATTAAATTATTGACTGTTAGTGTTTAGTTAATGGCTATAGTCAAAGGTAATCTCTCTATTAGTTGTCCAATCCAAATGAGATCACGAAACTTAAACCAAGATAAGAACAAGATCAATTTTTAAACATAATTTTTTTAGATCGCGACCGAACCTTTTTATACTCTTGGGGAGAGTATTAAGGTTGTTTTTTTTATTTAGAAATATATTAAAATGATATAAAATATTAAAAATATTTAATTTAAAATAAAAAAATAAAAATAGAAGTTTTTTTATTTTTTAAAAAATATTTTCAAAGATTATTGAGAAACACCCCTTAATTAAATCAATATCCGCCATGATGAAGTGATTTGATCCTCTTCTATCTACAAGTGACACATAGCTGACATTATTCTCCTTTTCCTGAATATTTTTCCTTTTTTAAAAAAAAAATGTTTAAACCTAGTATCACGGTACGTAATGATAGCTATTATCTATACATGTCCGTAAGACAAGAAACAATTAAGACTTTGTTTTTAAGTTAATCGTTGTCAAGATTAATTAATTTTGTAATAAATGCCTTTTCGACCAATTGAGAGATTTAAACGCATTAAGTTTGGAGGCTTGATGATCAAGTTATATATTGATGTAGTGATATAAATAATAATTTTTTTAAAAATAAAAATATTATTTTAATATATTTTAAGTAAAAAATATTTTAAAAAACAACTGTTTCAATGCAAATAGAAGTGTTTCTTAAAGTCAAGAATATTTTGAGTTGGATACAATTAATAAACGGGCAGTCCTGTATATAATTGTCCCTTCCACTGAGTCTAATCTCAGCCACACGAGTTTCTTAGTAGCTAGCCGTAAGCTGACTCAGTTATGGCTTCCGTGATGAATAAGGTGGGACTCATGAATGAACTTTACGTGTTGAAAATGGCCACCCTATTCGGGTCCCTTTATGAATAGAATATGTACGATTTTTTTTGGGTATTTACTGCGTTGAAAATTACAACACTTGATTTATTATAATATATAGTTTTTGTACTTGTTATATAAAAAAATATCTAAAGGATTGGTCCGGTGTTCAGAACTTGTTAGATTTCTTTAAATAAATCAAATCAATGTGAGCGGTGAGACATTAAAATGAGAATCAACTGGTAATCTGTGTCTTATATTAAATTACTTACACGTGATACTGCTTTTATTTACACAGCCCATATGATTTTATTTATAAATGTATTTTTTATATTTAATATTCATTGATATTTAATTAATAAATATAAAGTACAGATAAAATCTATCTGGCAGAAATTCTTTATAAAAAAAATATGAAATTATTATGATTATGAGATTTTCTTACATCAAAATATTATTCTTGAACATCAATGGTCAATGTTATTTTTAGACATGGCATTAATAAGATTGGTTGAGTCATATATATATTATTATTATTATTATTTAGGGAAATGAGACAATTATTTTTATAAACTAAAATACGAGAGATACATGCAAGTGTTTGTCTAATAAATGTTTATATAATAGTTGTATAAAGAATGCATAATTTTAATATTTTTAGATTATTTTTAATAGATTGATATCAAAAATATTTTTTAAAAAATAATAAAAAAATATTTTAATATATTTATAAATAAAAAAATATTTTAAAAAACAATCAAAATCATTAGTCAATTGTCCCTCCACTTAAAACTTGATGATGCCGGGCCATCTCTGCAATGTCGAATCTTAATCACCATTTCATAGAGGATAAGCATAAGATGAGGCACACGAGGATAAGCATTTCATAGAATAATTTAAGAGTCAGGCTTCGATCTACTTTGTTTTTCACAATCCACGAGGGGATAAGTATCTCATGTTTAATTATTGAATTGAATTTCAATTTTATCAGATAATTATGTAGATTCAGTTTTATAAAAAGATTAAGTACCTGCTTGAGATGGTGGTTGTATCTCTATTTTCTCAAAAAAAATTATTTTAAATGAATTTTTTTAGTGTTTTTAAATTATTTTGATGTGCTGATGTCAAAAATGATTTTTTAAAAATAAAAATAAAATATTATTTTGATGTATTTCTAAATAAAAAATACTTTCAAAAATAACCACAACTGCCCTTCCAAACAGGCCCTAACTAAGTCAAGTATGAGCTAGAGAGGAAAAAAATATTATTTAACCCATTTAATTCCATGACCTGAATCATAAATTTGACAAATAAAGCCACAACACAAAAGTTATATTTTTAGAAGAAAACAATTTAAAGTGATTTTCTTATTCACACACACACGCACATATTAATATTTTATATATAGATGGATTTTCTTTTTTAGATTTAAAAAAATATAATAATTTTTTATTTATGTCCAGCCTTGCATAATGTTTTCTCTTTTCTTTTTCTTTTTTTTCAAATAATTTTCAATGTATGTATATCTATTTCTATTATCATTTGATTGGGTAAAAACATTAACATATCATTAATGTTCTAGATTGGTTCCATAAGATTAATAATTCCAAAAGTTTGATTGATAGTTGCCTAAACTATTTTGTAAAACCAAGTCTTCTTACATCATAAGCACGCTCGAAGGCTTTTCTTAATGCTTGAAGGTTGCTTTTACATAAATAAAACATCATAGTATAGTTTAATAAACATCATAGTATAGGTTGCTAATAGAGACCAAGACCAGCAAAATAGTTAATTGAATTCTCAATTTCGATGATTCAAGGTGTTCTGCTTTTTGTATTATATTATATTTGTTTCATTTTCTAGCTCCAATTTCGGCCATTAATATGAGATTATATCATACTCTTGTTGAACTTTGATTTATTTTTTAAAATAATTACTTCTAGTTTCATGTATATCTTCTTGCCCCAGTGCTTGTTTGTGAGTGTGGTGAAAAGTTGTTTTTGAAAATATTTTTTGTTCAAAAATATATTAAAATGATGTTTTTTTTAAAAAAATATTTTGATATCAGCATGTCAAAATAATCTAAAAATAATATTTTTTTAAAAATAAAATAAAATATTTTATTATTATTTTTTTTTAAAACACAGAATCAAACATCTATGCCGTAAAAAAACTCAATACTAAAAAAGCCCTCTACTTTCCAGAAAGTTTTTGGTTAAATTCCTGCGTGAAAATGGCCTTTTTATATATAATAAATATAATATGAATTGAGCGCCAGGCGTTTTTTTATTCATATTCTAACACTTTTTTCCATTTACAATAATCACACGTGCACGTGCATGTGCACGAGGAATTTAAAAATTCCTTCATTAATATGTTCAGCGAAGCAATATTGATATGGTAATTAAAAAAAACTTTAGGTTTAAGAAAAATGAATATAATTTTTAATTTAATTATTATAATAAGTTGAAATTTGATCAAGATGTTCTATAAATCAAGTTTTATTTCTAGGTCAACTCGTTATAATCAACTCGCACATACTCTTTTACCAAAAAAAAAAACTCGCACATACTCGAATTAAAATAGATTAATGATATTTTTTCATTTTTTTATTATTTTTTGAATTTATTTCATTATTTTCTTTGTTATCTTAAAATTCGTTTTCTCTCTCGACTTAAAATTGATTTTAAACCTATTTAAACACTTTATTGATTGTTTTTTATAATTGTTTTCAATCTAATATTTCTTGTTGATTTTTTCCATGTAAAATGTTATGAATTTATATATAAAGTTCGAAATATTTTATGTAACGTTTGAAATAACAGAAATAAATTATAAAATAAAAATAACTATAAAATATTTTTTATGTTATTAAAACATATTATTCTCTTTGTAGCTATTGGGACTAGAGAAATCCTAGTAGTATTTTTTACTGGACGCTGCGTTGGCCCTATCATGCCCGAGGAATTATTTATTTTTACTAATTATATAGTAGATGATCTAGTAATAATAACTTGAGATTATATAGTTTGTTTTTTCAATTATTTCAGATTTGAACTATATGATATTGATATAATGATTTTTTATTTTTAAAAAAAAATTATTTTGTATCATTTTAATGTATTAATATTAAAATAATATAAAATATTATTAACTTAAAACAAAACCAAAATTTTTTAAAAACATTTTCAGAGTGCTTCCGAAACACCATGGGTCTCCTGTTCTGTGTTTCTTTTTTGTTTATTAATGAATTTCCGTGTGTGTGTATATATATATATATAAAAAAATCCCAAACTATATATATAAATAATAAAATACCTAGTTTACATCATGACGTAAAGCATATAAAAATCACTTTCTTTTACGAATGACTGTTAGGACTTTGAAATCGACACATCCAATCCCCTATTTATTTATTTATTTCTTCAATTTTTAATTATGTCAATCTCATTTGTTGTTAACATATACTAAAAAAAAAGAGAGATTAATTAACCCTTTTTAAATGTCAAAGCATAAACAACTAATCTCTAGAAGACAAAACTAGTTTGATCATTTATCTTGATCTAAAAACTTTTACAATATGATGGGAATTTTTAGAGCGTGTTTATTATTGTAGTAATGATTGTTTTTTTTTAAATATATTTTACTCGAGGATACATCAAAATATTATTATTTTTATATAAATATATGTGTTTTAAAATTTTATTTTTGATATCACTGCATCAAAATGATATAAAAATATTATTTTTTTAATTTAAAGTAAAATAATAAAATAGAAATTAATTTTTTATAACACAAAAACAAACATCCTCTTAACTTGCCATTTCATCTTTTGTTGACTATACTAGAATAAAAATGGTAGTTGAAAGTGTCACTGTGATTGTTTTCAATCAAACTATTTATTTTTATTTTTTTTATATCAAAACAATTTAAAAATATTAATTTTAAAAGATAAACATTAATTACAAACATGCTCTAAACGAGCACAAGAAAATAACCATTTATGAGAAATGACCGTCCCTATTTTTATTATAGTCACCGATAATTAATTTCACATGTGAATTCAAATATAACTCGGTCTGCAACTGGGACCATGAACTCAGTTGAACATATGCAATTCAAAAGAGTTTCTGATTCCAAAATTACCTTTGTCAGCACACACAGCGATAGCATCCTGGAAAACTGATCCCAAAAAAACAGACATGGCTCATTTGGGCTGTAGGCTCATCAATCTTTATCCCCAAATTGGGCTTCATCAAGGCCTAACCTAGCCCAATATGAAAATCAGTATGTTATAACAAATTGAGCCTAAGCTCAATCTTTATTTATAATTTTATTTTTTGACAAATATATTTTTTTCTTTTCAATTTGGTTCTCAATATCCACCGTTATTTCATTCTAATCAAGGACTAATTAATTTTGATTTTCAAAAAATAAAATTAAAAAAATAGAGACCGAAATAAAAAAAAACATCAAACATTAATAGCATGAGCTTAGAACTAAATACAGTTTAATCATCTATTTTTAAAAATCATGCATATTATATAATTTTAGCACCTACATATTTTTTAAGTTCACTGTTGATACATATATCTTATTTTTCTTATTTTAAAGTCCCTAATTGAGAGGGCGTTCAATTACGCTTATTTTACTAATTTTTATGAATTGAGCTTAATTAGAACTAAGATTTAAGGTTAATGAGCACGTGCGTGGATTTTTAGACTAAGATTTCTAGTTAATGTTAATCATCCAAAAGTTATATATATATATATATTATTTTATCCTATATACTAAAAGACATCAGTCGGTTACTGTGTATTGTGACTGCTTTAACTGTGGATTAGAATAGTTGCTTGGGATCGGTTGAGTTTGTGAATGTTTCGGTTACGGGTTGTTTTTGGTTTTTGTCATATGATGGCCGTTGTGCCACGTCTCCTGTTTGATTTTATGATTTACTTTTTTGTTTCACACATAACCTGCTCTCGGTTGCTCTGCCATTCCACGTGTTAAGTTTGTTTAATTTTTTTTTCCCTTTTCATTTCACACAATTTGCTCCTCTCGGCTGTGTCCAGTATTTTTTTCTTTTTCTTTTCCATTTTACACATCTGGCTGCTCTCGGCTGTGTCCACCTTCTTTAATTTTTTTTTGCCTTTTC
Source organism: Salix suchowensis (assembly GCA_029030765.1). Lineage (NCBI taxonomy): Eukaryota > Viridiplantae > Streptophyta > Magnoliopsida > Malpighiales > Salicaceae > Salix > Salix suchowensis. The sequence goes on along the minus strand of CM054992.1, from coordinate 10,704,741 downwards.
CATTTCACACATCTGGATGCTCTTGGCTGTTTTGTCCAGTTTGTTTAATTTTTTTTTCTTTTTTATTTTACACTACTTCGAAGTGCAGAAGATATTGACAGTAATAGTAATGAAAATTTTACATGTTAAGATTTTGATGTTACTATTTTTATAATAGGATGTAGTGATATGTTTTGTTACATTAAATTTTGCATTTATAGATATTATATTTTTATTTTTGACTAGCAAATCCTATTAATTTCTTTAATCCCAACAATTATAAAAATTGTTTGCTCAGCCCCACAACGTGGTGCGGTCCATTTTTTTAATTTCAAAGTCAAATGATTTTTTTCCCATTTAATAATTTTTAATTATGTTTTATCATTTATTTATTTTATTTGTTCTTTCTTTTATGTTATGTTTTTTTTTTTTTCAAGTCAAATGATTTTTTTTTACCTCATAACTTTTTGTTCATCTTCTGTTAAATTTATTAGGACTTTTTTAGCCTTTCATTTATTTATTTTTTCATTGTTAACACAATAACAAGGATAAGAATAAGAATAAGAATTTCAGTTATATTTCTTACTTACTCTTTTGTTAATGTTTTTCAGTTTTTTTTCTGGGGATAATTTGATAATTTTTATTGTTTTGACAGTAATAAAATGATAGTCTTACATGTTAAGACTTCGATGTTGCTATTTTTATAATAGGATGTTACATTAGATTTTGCATTTATAGATATTATATTTTAATTTTTGACTAGCAAATCCTATTAATTTTTTTTATCCCAACAATTATAGAAATTGTTTGCTCAGCCTGCAACGTGGTGCGGTCTATTTTTTTTAATTTTCAGGTCAAAAGATTTTTTTCCTATTTAATAATTTTTATTTCTGTTTTATCATTTATTTTATTTTTTTTCTTTCTTTTATGTTATTTTTTTTTCAAGTAAAATGATTTTTTTTACCTCATAATTTTTATTTTATTTTTTTGTTTCATCTTTTGTTAAAGTTATTAGGATTTTTTTTGCCTTTCATTTATTTTTGTTTTATTTTTCTCATCATTAACACAATAATAAGGATCATAATAAGAATAAGAATAAGAATTTCAGTTATTTTTCTTGCTTACTCTTTTTTTAATGTTTTTCAGTTTTTTTCTCCCGGAATAATTTGATAATTTTTATTGTTTTGACAGTAATAGCAATAATAGTTTTAGATGTTAAGACTTTGATGTTGCTCTTTTTATAATAGAGTGTGATGATCTGTTTTATTATATTAAATTCTGCTTATATAATATTATATTTTAGTTTTGGAGCAGCATATCCTATTAATTTCTTTACTATTAAATATAAAAATTATTTCCTCAGCCCGCAATATAGTGCGATAATTTTTTTTAATTTTCAAGTCAAATTAAATTTTTTTTCAAGCAATAATATTTATGTTTTTTTATTTTTTTATTATTTTATTATTTTCTCTTTTGTAAATGTTTTTAGGCTTTTTTTAGCCTTTGATTTTATTTTGTGTTTTTTTCCCGTTCTTAACGCAATAATAATATCAAGATTAATAGTAATAGTAATAATAATAATAATAATAATAATAATAATAATAATAATAATAATAATAATAATAATAATAATAATAATAATTTTAGTTTTTGTTCTTACTTGCTTTTTTATTAATTTTTTTGGTGTTTTCTTCTCAGGATTGTTTGATAATATTTATTATTTTGACAGTGATAGTGATGATAATTTTAGAAGTTAAGGCTAAGATGTCACTGTTGTTATAATAAAATATGTTGATTTGTTTCATTGTATCAAGCTTTACATATTGAAACATTATATTTTTATCTTAACAACTGTAAAAAATATTTACTCCGCCCGCACTACGCCCGCAACGTAGTGCGGGCCATTAACTAGTGTAAATCAAAATAAAGTTGAAATATATATTTTAATAAAATATAAAAAATAGCACAGTAATATAAAAACAAAGTGATTTTTTTTCCCTAAGAAATTAGCATATTAATATAAAAAATTTAGCAAGTTTTAGCAAAATAGTGTATTTTTATCTTGTCTATTAGAAAATATAATATTTATGGCAACAGAAATTACAAAGTCTAAAATAATTTTTAAAAGCTTATATTTGATTAACAACAACTAAGTGTCTGTTTAAGAGTTTAATTGATTTTGTTTTTAAATGTGTTTTTCATTCAAAAATATATCAAAATGATGTTTTTTTTTTGTTTTTTTTAAATTATTTTTGATTGAGTTTGTTTTGTAAAATGTTTTTTATTTAGAAACATTAAAATAATATTTTTTATTTCTTAAAATTATTTTTCTATTAACACATGAAAATATTTAAAAACAACAAAAAAATATTCAAAAATACTTTTAAAAAACAATGCAAAATATATTCTAGTATTATTACACAAACAATAAACGGCGTGGTGTTTATACTGTAGCTCCCCTCAGTAAACACTGTGGACTGGAGCAGTGTATTTGCGATTTTACCCTTAATTCCGGTTTCATGTTGTTCTCTTACGCGGGGCTTCATTCGTCTCTTTCATTCATTTAAAACGCAGCTCATCCCCAATTTATTTAGTTGCTAAACCTAATCCCGTGAGCATCTCCCCTCTGCCGATCTTCGTCAGCCCCCTCGACTTATGATAGCCTTCCTGCTCGAGACCTTCGGATCCTCGACCCCTTACTTTCTTACCCATCTACTGTTTTGGGTCGAGAGAGAGCAATTGTTATTAATTTGGAGCATATCAAGGCGATTATCACAGCACAGGAGGTTTGGTTGTTGAATTCTAGAGACCCTTCTGTCACTCCGTTTGTTGAGGAGTTGCAAGGGAGGTTGATTTTTTCACTATCATGCTACTAAAGCTCAGGTTTTACTGTCTGTTCCTTTTTGTTTCTATATTTTTGAGCTGTGATTAATTGTTTTGATTCGGTGTCGATTAAGTGGCTTTTTGAAAATGGTAAGTGAGATTTGTAAATGGTAATTGAATGTGAAAAATGGGTTAATATTGAGCAAGTGGTAAGTGAGAATAAAGCACTTAACCGGAGTGTCTTATGCAGGAGTTATTTGACTTCTACATGAAATACATTGCAAGTGTGCTGTGTTGAGTAACCCTTTGTTTTTCAATTAAATTCTTTGCAAAACATTTTTTTTAGCCCGGAAAACGGATTCTTCAGAATCCCGTGCATGCTCACGTCGAGGTACTATTGACCGATTTCTTCCTCTCTTTTCATTCAATTTCTGCCTGCTCTTTCTGCCTGCTCGGTCTCACTCTCATGTTCTCGCCCAGAGAGAAAACGACGGTGAGGTCTCTCGGCCGGGCGCAAAGGCCAAATCTTACGATCTCCAACACTTGATTGAAGAGCCAAATTTTTACAGGTGAGTCTTTATTAGTCGATTCTCTCTGAACCCAACTCAGTTTGATCCTTTTAACCTTCAAAAAACCCTAATTCTCTGCAAGTCAATAACTTTAACCCAATTCTCTTGCATGTGTCTCACGGTAGCAAGATCACGTCTTTTGATTCGTCATTGCAGAACAAGTCAACAACTTTAACCCAATTCTCTGCAATTGATTCGATGTTAGCGATTTCCCCAATTTTGGTTGCTGTCGGGGCCACTGATTTCTAGGGGCTGCGTTCGATTAGGTATGATCTTGCCCCATTTTTTACTTCAATTTCTGCGTTTGCTCGGTTATTTTTCAGTGGGTTCATGGGTTCGGTTTCTTTGCCATTTCTTCCCATTTTCTCCCTCGATTCATGTTTTCTCTGCTCTGGGTGTTCATTGATTGATTGTAATGGGTTCGTTTTGGTTGGGTTTTTCTGATTTTTCATTGTCAGTGCTTGGGATTGGGTTTGATTGGGTTCGGGTTGCTTGCATTTTTAATTTTTGGTGTGTTGGGGAGTGGGTTTGTGGTTGAATTGGGTTCGGGTTAGGGTTTTTCTGATTTTTCTGGTTGATTTTTGTTGCTCTCGGTTTGGTTTGATTGGGTGTGCATTCGGGTTAATTGATCCTTCCTTTGTTGCTCTTGGCTTAGAGCTTTAATTAATTAATAAATTGATCATTGTTTTGTTTTGCATTCGTTTTTGATAATAATACCTTGGTTTTCCAGGAACATATAAACATAAACACTGAATTGGATTAGCCCCTGTAGGAATTGAGCCTACAAACAAGCCTCTTTGATTACAAGGTATGTTGTAGCTCATGATCTTAGTTTCTTTGTGAGTTCTTCTCTTCATGTAAACTTCTGCAATTTCAAGGGCTGTCTGAATTATGCTGCTTCTGTTGTGATCTTTTTGCTGCATGGTAATTGTGTTGTTCTATGGAGATGTAAAGGGATGTGTACATATTTAAAAGGTTAAATTTTTCTTCTTTTTAGAGAGATTGGTACTGTTGGGATCATAAGTTGATTTTTTTCTTATTAAATTCCCTCTTCTGTTTTGGGATCCCCTTTTGTCTTTCAAGTGTCAGATTTTGTTTTCTTGAAGAGCTTTAGTTTCATTAAAACAATATATAAGAAATCCTCTCTCTTAGATCCCCTTTTGTCTTTCAAGTGTCAGATTTTGTTTTCTTGAAGAGCTTTAATTTCATTAAAACAATAAATAACAAATCCTCTCTCTTAGTTTCAAACTTTTTCAACATCCACAATAATTCAAGACAGATTTTGTTTCCAGAATTTAAGTGTTTTTTTTTCCTGGTTTTGGACAGAAAACCTATATAACATCCACAATCATCTTTCAAAAATATATTATAGAACAAAAAATCACATCATATGAAGAGAAAAACAACATTGCTGTCTTGAATTCTGTCTTAATTAACATTTCATTGCAGCCTATATAACATCCACAATCATCTTTCAAAACTATATTATAGAACAAAAAATCACATCATATGAAGAGAAAAACAACATTGCTGTCTTGAATTCTGTCTTAATTACCCACTCTCTTTCCACATATCAAATTATAGAACTAAGCTCATTATAGAATTATTTTAATCCTTTCCACATATCATTCAATCCATCAAGAAACAAATAATAAATCAGGAACATAGAGCCGAAAATATAAACATAAACAAGATGAAAATAGCAACCACTGAAAAAAAATTAATCTAATCGATTAGATTGATTCTTGAAATCCAAGAGGTTAATAGAAGAAATTTGATCCAAAATTCAAGCATTTACAAACTCAACCAATAAAAAAGTATACTTTACTAAACTGAGATTATGAGATGCCATAGTAGCCCATGAAATAAACAACAATTGCTATAAAATCTAGGAAAAATAAACCATAATTTGACAATTAGCTATAAAATTATAAAATCTGGAAACTGTTACCAGTAATTGCCAATTAAAATTAAACTATACTCGAGATTAGCACATTTTTAGAATTTCTAGGCTCATTTATCTCATTACCTCCAACAACCTCAATATCAATGGCCCCAAGGAGCTATTCCTTTCACCTCCTCAACCTCTCATCATCCTACATTCTCAAACCCCAGAAAACAGAAATGAGAATAAATAAACCAAAATTCAAACTGTAATCAATGCAACAATAAACATCACAATAAACAACACCATAAACCTCATCACTACAAGAAAATTTAAAAGATAACATACTTTCAAACCCCCATAAAACATTCAAACCTCACATAGAAAATTTCCCACCTTTAACCATGAGAATCATTGCAACACTTTCATATATCACCAACTAATAATCCAAAAATGAAAACAAGCATGCTTGATGCTTTCCTTTATCATAAAATGCAAAAAACATGCATCATGCAAATTTGGGAACTTCTAAGTTTGTATGCATTCAGATTTCTCCTCTAAGTTCAACCTTCTAATGTGCATCATGCTTAAGGTATAAAAACTAATTAAGAGCATAGAACATGTTCAATCCAATCACATGACCTCCGGAAACAATTTCTTAGAAAAATCAATGCTTTTTATGCCTTTTCAATCCACTTTCTCCTATAATGTTTATACATGTTAACTCTCTCTTCAATTTTAAAGAATTAATGCATTTACATGTTATAATATGTATTGTAATGATTTAAAGGCTTATTAAATGTTATCATGTGTTGATAGGAATGATTGAGTACTTTTAAACTCATTAACAAATACTATAAAAAAATTACCTCCTAATATACATCATACTTAAGGTGTAAAGGCTTATTAAAAGTGTAACATTAGAATACAAAGGTGCGTTATTAATCAACGTTCTCAAATGTACAAATACCATTTTTAATCCAATCACATGACTTCCAAAATCAATTTCTTAACAAAATCATTGGTTTTTATGCCTTTTCAATCAATATTCTCATATGCTCACTTTTTGTTCAATTTTAAAAAATTAATGCACATGTATGTTATAATATGTATTGTACTTATTGAAAATCTTATTCAATATTATCATATGTTGATAAGATTGATTGACTTCTAATGTGCATCATTCTAAAGGTTTAAAAGGTTATTAAGAATATAACATTAGAATAAATATATGCCTTATTAATCAACATTCTCAAATGTACAAAAAACAAAAAATTACCATATCACATAACTTTCTCATTAAATTTCTTAACAAAATCATTCCTTTTGATGCCTTTTCAGTCAACCACCAACTAAGAGGAACAAAGACAACTTTTCTCCGTCATCAGAGGTCCCTTTGCACACCAATTATTTCAAAATATTTATCATTTATTTATCAATCATAATAATTGCTCGCGTATTTTCTTTATTCACAAGTCATACATTTAGTTGATTTAATTTGAATACCTAAATTTAACTTTATATATATAATGCACAATGGAGATACTTGATTTTTGGAAAATTATACAGGTTGTGTTATGAATACCTTGGGATCTCCCAATATAGAGGAGACTCTGCCGAAATTTCTAACAAAGTTTCTTCCCATGCTTCATCTGCTAATTACAAAAATTAAACAAATTAAAGAAAAATATTTCGAATTATTACTAATGATAATTCTTTCTCTACTACTCATTATTTTCATTTAAATTTTTATATTAGATCTACTTGAATTGTTTCATCATTCTGTCTTTTATTTTTTGCAGGGTGATTAGCAACGAATAATATGACAAATTTCACAAAAGGGATCTTGCTTCATTCTACATGTGAACATCCCTTTCTTTTGAACTTATGTAAAAATTGTATAATTATCACTCTTTTGCCATCTTTGATGATGCTGCAAATATTCCAAAGATGTAACCTATGTTAACGACACAAACTCTTTTATATTATAGTTCTACGCTTTTATATAATAAGTTAATTGTTATTATTGTAATTATATTATATTACATACGCAACAATGCCCGCGGCAACGCGCGGGCATCTAACTAGTATAATATAAATGGCGTGGGAAAAACACTGTAGTAATCTACATGCCATTTAATCAAGGTAAATATCCACTCCTTCCATTTTCTTTTGTATTTTTTCAAGTCCAGTCGAAGAAATAAATTCTTGCAAACAAATCGAAAACTAATAGAGTCTACAGAGTATGAAAGAGAGGGGGGTAGGTTTGATCTAGTAGCAAAGTCGTAGAGAGAGAAACGCGCATTCACGCACATCTATGATTTTAATTTTTTATCCGTATTTATGTATCTATGCTTTTTAATTTTTGTTTTAAATTTTTTATTAGAATTTTATTTTTAATCGGTTCAATCCTGAAATTTTAATTTATATTGGTGATCATTATAAAATTAATATTTCCCCTTTTTTACCTTTGTTCATTTTTTTTTGTGTTTTTTGTTATTTTTATTTGCTCTTTGGATCAAATGATTTTTATGATTTTATTATTTGCGCAATAATAATGATAATTTTTGTGATTATTTTTTAATTGTTTATTTGTAAAAAAAATTGTTTTTTTTTCAAAATAATTTAATGATTTTAATTGTTTGGGCAGTAATGTTAATAATAATTTTAACTATTATCACAATGATAATGACGATAACGTAGAGATGAATTTTCAATTTATGTTTTCGTCTTTTGTGAATAGAAAATTAACTAATCATTTTTATTATTTGATTATTGCAAGTATTTTCACAATTTATATTTTGTTTTTGTGTTTGATTTAAATTAAATTATAAAATGAACTAATCTTAATACAGTGAATTTAATAATTCATATATCCAAAACTTCTTGATTTTTTAATGATGATGATAATTTTATGTTGGTTATTTCATTTAAAAATACTAAACAGATAAATTTATATCGATTTAAAATTTCATATATTTTATAGAGAACTTGCACTTGACAAAAATTCTGCATTGATTTATTATTTTGACTAAATTTATATTATAATAAAAAATTTCTTACACAATTAATATTTTTTTGTATTGAAAAAAATATAGTGCCGCCCACGACGAGAAGCGGGGCATTGACTAGTATATATATAAACCGCGTGGTGTTTTTACTGTTTGAATCCACAGTACCACTTACTATTTATATATGCTGTCGTGAATCATTAGCGATATGTTTCCAAGGATAGCAAAATTATAAGAGAGGGCGCGGGTTCGAATCCCACTCTCCGCATGTTTTTATTTTGCCACAAAACAAAATCTATTGATATGTATTGTCTTGAACCATAACCGAAATGTGGAGGTAGCCAAACTGGTCCAAAACGCGCCAGTCTTCCGAGAAGGGCGCGGTTTGAATCCCATTCGCCAGCAAATATTTATGTTTCTTGCTTTTTTATGTATTACGTTTTTTTTTCTTATGATTATATTTTTTTCTTCTTTTTTTCCCCACTTATATATATATATATATATAGTAATATAATTTGTTGTTTTTATAATTGGATTATCTGGGCTAACTTAAATGCACTATGATTAATCCTCAAATTCAATTTTTTTTTATAATTTGTTTTCCTTATTATGTTTTTTTTTTCATGAAATATTTTTAATTTTGCTTGGAAATGTGATTGATTTTTTTTAAAAATATATTTTTTGTTGAGAAATATTTTTTTTCCTTATTATGTTTTTTGTTTTTATTTTTTTCCATGAAACATTTTTTATTTTGCTTGGAAATGTGATTGATTTTTAAAAAATATATTTTTTGTTTAAAAATATATTAAAATGATACTTTTTTTAATTATTTTAACAGTAACCCATGAAAATAATCTAAAAACAATGTTTGTTTTCTGTTCGTATTTATTCATTTATGCTTTTAGACAAAAAAAAATTATTCATTTTTAGTAGGGATTTTATTTTTATGAGGTTCTATTCTAAAATTTTAATTTATATTGGTGATAATTTTAAAAATTAATATTGCTATTTTTTCTCTTTGTTCTTTTTTTTTTTTTTTATGTGTGTGTGTTTGTTATGTTATCTATTTTTCAGATAAGATAATTTTATAATTTTACTTTTTGCGCAATAATGAAGATAATTTTAGCGATTATTTTTTTTGTTCAAATGTTTTTATTTTTTATTTTTTGAAGTAATTTAATGATTTTAATTAGTTGAGTAGTAATGTTGATAATAATTTTAACTGTTATTGTAATGAAAAATGACATTAACGTAGGGATGAATTTTCAATTTATGTTTTCATCTTTTATGGATAGAAAATTAACTACTTTCTCATAATTTATATATTTTATTTTTAAATGTGATTTAAATTGAATTATAAAATAAACTAATCTTAATACTATGAATTCAATAATTCAAACATCCTAATCTTCTTGCTTTTTTTAATGAAGATGATAATTTTATGTTGATTATTTTGTTAAAACCTACCAAACAGATAAATTTATATCAATTTAAAATTCATATATTTTATAGAAAACTTGCACTTCAAGATAATGTTGCATATATTTATTATTTTGACTAAATTTATATTATAATAAAAAACACATATAATTAATATTTTTTACGTTAAAAAAATATATATTAAAAAAATTGATGCCGCCCGAGACGAGGCAGCGGGGCATTGGCTAGTATATATATATAAAGGGATTAACGAGAACCGAGCCGGCTATTTCTGTGTTTACCATGTCAAGAACCGCTAAGCACCCAACAAATGTTAGAATCCTCAGTAGCCTCAGACCCAAAATTCACGCCCCTTTATTTATAACGGTTTTTCTTCTCCCCCCCCACCATTCCATCACCCAACTTTCCCGCTCTATAAACAACACGACAAACATTAATATTACAGGACCAGAAGAAGAAGAAGAAGAAGAAGATCGATCCACATGATGATGGAGACTTTGGCTGCAGCACCCATTCCAACCCCCACACCAACACCAGCACCAACACCAACGGCAACGCCAGAGCCAACGGCAGCGCCAACAACAGAAGTAGTCAACAATGACACAACAATCGCACTTGCCCAGCAAAAGAAGAACAGGATTCAAGTCTCTAACACCAAGAAACCTCTCTTCTTTTATGTCAATCTCGCCAAGGTTCCTACTTTTTCTTTGCTGGGCAGTCTTTTCTTGTTTTTAAGAATGTATGTTTTGGCTTGCTTTTGATATTTTTTCTCTTCTTTTCATCTTGTGTAATCTGATAGTTTCTATCTCAAATGTTTGCTTTTGGTTTGCAATTTTCTTTCTTTTTGATAGGATCTTTGGAAATTAGTTTTATATTCAAATCCTGCATTTTTAGTAGAAAAGCTGTTTTGGTATACTTTTAATTTTATTATTCAATTTATCTTTTTAACTTGCTGGATTTGTTTTGATCGACCAATATCATTCAAGTGATCAAGTCTTTATGTGTCTATGCTCAACATTTCCGTCATTTTGTGATCAATAATTTTAATCGTCTGATATGGGTTTTTTTGGAGAATGAAGTAAATGCTTCTCTGTAGCACAGAAAAAACAACAACAAAAAGCTTCCTGCTTTTTAGTTTACTTTCATTCAAATGCTGTATATAGTTCATCTGAAACTTTTCTACCTATGTATAGATGGGCTGTTTTTACTTTTCTTGTAGAAATTTCTGGTATTGTTTTCTGGTCATAGATCTCTTGAACTATATGATGAAAGAATCATGGTTAGATCCTCGTTAAGTGGATTTAAACTTGTCCTTCTTCGTCGGTATGTCAGGATTAATTGTGTGGCTATCCATCTGGTACAACTCTTTGAAATAGTAGACAAAACTTAAACAATTAAATTGAGTTTATGTGTGTCATTGTTTCCCTTTTCTTCTTTAATGTGGAAGTGATGTCATTCTTACAAGAAAATCATGCCTATAATGTGATTTATATAGGACATTTTAAGGTTTACTGATCACGTGAACATCATAACGTTGAGATTCGTATACTCCTTTAAGAATGCACAGCTTTTGGATCTCCGTCTATGATTTTTATTTTAATCATGCATTGTGATTTTGTTGCAGAGGTACATGCAGCAGTATAATGAGGTTGAGCTTTCTGCCCTGGGCATGGGTATGTTCTACAAAGGCATATCTCATAGTTTTGTCATGTTTCTTACTTGTCTATGGATGGAGTGGTAGTTTTGTCTTTCTGGTGTAGTATCTGCCGACAATAAGCCATTAACAGTCTACGGAATGGTATGAGCTGGTATTGAGAAATTGTTTCTGTATCGTGTAGAATACCTTAGAGACATGAGTGTAACAGGACCAAAGAACAAATTGCTAAAATGGTTCTGTAAGCTTTGGTTTATCAGGACCATACGAATGTAGAACATTTTTTATTTAACAGTTGAAGATGATTTATGTAAAATGCATTCATAATCATGTTAGTGTAAGAACTGTTTTTGTCATTTAAACAAACATCCATTCCTTATATTTTATTGCAGCAATCACCACAGTTGTTACAATTGCTGAGATTTTGAAGAACAATGGACTGGCTACAGAGAAGAGTAAGAATTTCCTCCTCCTAATACTGCGTCTTGTATTCATGATGAGGAATCTGATTCGTAACATTTTTATTTGTGGAATAAACAGAAGTTTTGACATCTACTGTTGGCATGAAAGATGAGCACAAAGGACGACAGATTCAGAAGGCTAAGGTATGGTTAATCTCATTATGAATCTCGATTGGATTGATCATCCTCTCATGTATGGTAATTAATAACAAATTTTTCTTGTTATCTTTTTCTTTATGGTGATTAATTGATTAATTCTCTTGACTTCTAGATTGAGATTGTGTTGGGGAAGTCAGAGAAATTTGATAGTCTGATGAATACTGCGAGTTCAGCTTCAGAGGGGGAGGAAGCCAAAGATAATAAGGATGATGAAAAACAGTGAAGCAAATTTGATGCTCTCTTGTTGTAGTTCTGTATCCACATTTTTATTTTCCATCTGCCTAATAGTGGTAGGGACTTATTTTTTCATAAAGTATTTTGTCATGGATAGTCTAGGAGTAGAGAGACAGTGGCATAATGGGACATTGCTGTTAAATATTTGCCTCTCTTTGCTCTGATTATAGACTTGTAGAGATCATAAATGTTATAACACTGTTTCTTTGTTCACATGTACTCTTTTCGGTGGATCTGCATTTAAAGGATTGTATGAACATCTAATCTCTGCAAGATTTATCTAAAATGTATTCTATATATGGAAGGATTATTGGAGCAGTAAATCTGATATGATCCGGGAACTAGGCGCGGCACGCGCACTTGCAGATGGGAATAAAATGTTTGGTCAGGATTTGACCATCATAAATTTTCTTTAACAATGCCATATATGTCATACATGGATAGTAATTAATTCATGAATGAAATCACATCTGTCATTCATGCATAAACATGTATAATCGGCTGATGTATTTTTAAGGACTGGAATCCCTTTTCTTGCCCTTAAATTAGTTTTTGCTAAGAATCTGTTAGGTGTAGTGTTTGGAAATTGCTGCGCCGCCGTTGAGGTTCTGTTCGAGGTTTTAATAAGCGTTCCCTATTTTCAGTCCATCAATAAGAGTTTCGCGATCAATAATGGATTTTCAGGATTACATTCGGTATGTTTAGATCTCATTGCTGTCCATGATTTGGCTATCAGTAGCAATTGTTTTCTTCATTTCTTAGTTCAACTCATGCATGCTTTAGTTTGCAAACATGCTTGTTATTGTTAGATCCAGTTTTATTTTTGAATATCTGTGCAAAGGAAATCATGTTATTGCTTCCTCCAACCCAAAGTTCACTGCTATTCCTTTTTCCCCCCCACATCTGCTTCATTTCTTGGGATGCTTTCATTCTTTTAGATCCATTACCATTTTTTAGATCCATCAGCGAAACCGTTTTTCTCCTCTTTTGTAAGCAATACATAGATCCATTAATTAAACATTTTCCCCGCAAATGATCTGGTTCATTGTTAAATAATACCATATGCTGATCTTGATTGCATCAGAATCTCTGGTTACATTTCAAATGAGTGAAAGATGAAAGTGATCAGAGAAGCTGCAGCATTGATCAGCACTTGTAATGATCCGCCGCAATCATTTCTAAGCATGCATAGTTTATTTCTTCTTGGTTAACTGTGGGGCCTCGTTCCTCTCATTTCTCTGTGAAATTTACAGATCGTCATCCTGCATCTTTTATGTCTGATTTCTAATGCTGTTTCCTGATATGTTTTACTAGCACACACCTAGAGTCCCCTTAAGGGATAGACAGTTTTGCAATTTATGAACCTATTTGCTGATTCAGTGTGTAAATCCTGATATGCAAACAGTTTATAGTAGTTTTGTATGCATTTACACAGCATACCTTCAGTTAGACAGGATGCCCATATTAACCAGTGAGTCTTGGACATTGACAGAGGATTATCCTTTCAATAACTATTCTCTGAGTCTTCTGCATGAGTCAAGGTGTTAGATTCTGATAGAGATATAGAGTTTAATTATAAAATCATGAATTTAAGTCAAAGATTCAGGTTTTGAAGAAAATTTAAATGAAGGTAACTTAGTTTTAAACTAGTCATGCTTGTTTGAAAGTATACTTGAGGGTGTTTTTCATTCATAAATACATTTCTGAATACATTAAAATGATTTTTTATTTTTGAAATTTATTTTTAACATCAGCACATTGAAATGTTTAAAAAATATAAAAAAATAATTAAAATAAATATTAAAACTATTTTCTTAAAAAAATATTTTTAAAACACAATATCAAACATATGCCATGTCTAGGATGTTGACAGAGAACTTGGACCGTCTTATTCCTACTCATGAATACAACATTTCTGGTAAATAGATGAAGCATTTCTTTCTGGATACGGAATGGAAGGATGCCATTTGCTAACAGAATTTTAGGCCTATTGCTTTCCAAAATTTCACCAATCAATCACAGATCTCTCTGTCTAATCAAGCAACTGAGTCCTCAATTTATATCTTTCATTGCCTAGACAGGATAGATTGGGTTATTTCCATCATTTTCCAGTCATATAAGGACCACATTGCAAACTCAAGATTTTTATCCGGGCCACAAAATCAAAATCCAAAAATCTCCTTAAAGCGGAAACTTGTACACGCACACGCCTCAGACACAGAACACAGTCTCTGTCTCCCTCTCGCTCCCCATATGTGCCTCACACTTTTCCACAACTAAAACAGAAAAAAATCCACCAAATCTGTCCAACACTCACTGCTCTTCAAAACCCAGATTTTCTGCCTGTCTCTTAATGTAAGTTCTTGCTTAAATTCGTCTTCTTGGTGCTTTGTTACTGTACTTCTTTAGGGTTTTAGGTGTTAGTTCTTGCATGACTGTTGTCGGTTTCTTTCGTTAATGCCTTGTTTTCAAGTATTTACGTTGTTTGGCCTTGACCCTTTTGTGGTTTTTGTTGATTAACGATCCTATGCCCTTTTCTTTCCTTGTTTCATTTTTTTGCCGAAAAGGGTTCTTTTTTCCGATAGAGGAATTAGGGTTTGCAGTTTTCTTGTTTATTATGGGTGTTTTAGAAATGGTATATAATGCTTGGTATTTGCCTTTTCCATATATCCTATAAGATACGTTTATTTGTTTTGTCTGTTTGTTTTTGCGTGTATGTTTGTATATTGATGGAGTTCTGACAATGGAACTCTTATCTGTAATAAAGAAAGAAGAAACTAGGCCAGTTTTCTTAAACTCAAATATGTAAGGGGCAGGTTAAGGTATATAGGTGAATGCTCGTGCTGCAAGACTCCCATTAGACACATGCCTCTTGCATCCTGAGTGATTTCACCACATTGATTGTCGCTGAAACGATATGAAAAACTTAGAAAGAAGATTAATATTAATTTCAAACTAAATAAAAAAACTAAAGTAGAATGTGGTTTTATTGTATCCCTCTAGTCATAACACTATTCACGGAATAGTGATCTGACGAATTTTCCCCAGGCAAAAATACAATTGAGCTAGGATTTGAGTTTTTTTTACCATGATTCAATCTCATTTTCAAATTATCTTAGGTAGATAAGTCATCTTTTATTTTTTATTTTTTATTAAAGTTAAATTACTTAATCACCCATTGGTCAAAAATAAAAAAAACTATCTTCCTCATCATGGTTTTTTTTGTTCATTTCAAGCTAACTCATGAGTATTTTTGTATTTTAATAAATCTTAAATATTTTTTTTTATTGGCATATGACAACATGTAGGCAACCCCATGCTTTTTGAGTAATCAGTCACCAAATGCTGCCTCCCATGATGACGTTTGAAAGGTCTCAACGCTCCTTCTACAATGGGGTGGCATGTGCGCCAATAATCTATAAAATTTGAATTCTCTTTCAATTTCACCTCTTTTTTAAAAACTTTGTTATTATTTTTTTGATTGCAATTTATTTTATTTGAGATTTTTTTTTCTCATCGCATCCTCATGCTTTCCTTTTCCTATCAAATTTGATCATGTTTTTTTTTTTATTTTTGTACTTTGGCAAGTTTTTTAAAATGATATTTTTTTTCATGATTTATCTTTCAACATTAAATTGGTCAAGAATTAAACATCCTCATGCTTTCCTTTTCCTATCAAATTTGATCATGTTTTTATTTTTTTTTATTTTTTGTACTTTGGCAAGTTTTTTAAAATGATATTTTTTTTCATGATTTATCTTTCAACATTAAATTGGTCAATAATTAAACTTCTTCATTTCACCCGGGTTCAAATTTCAAGGGTTGTGAGTTTTAGAGATTAGATTAGGCTTAAGAGTGTTTTTTTTTTTTTCAATAAGAATAATTGTTAAGCTCTCTTTATTTATTTGCTTTAAGTATTAGTTTTTTAGTGGTTTTGAAGATGACATTGTTATCTCAAGTCTTTTTTTTTCTCGTTTTCTGTTGGTTTTTTTCTTCTAATTCTTTAAATTGATATTTTTTCTTGATTCTGTTCTTAAATATTTGGAATATGTTTTTTAAATAATTTATAAAATTATAATTCCATTTCAACCCTTTAATTATTTTGAATTTAATCCACATTCTTTTGATTGTTGTTTGTTTTGTTTTAAATGTATCTTTTTTTACAATTTCATCCTCTTTTACTCTTTTATTTTCTTATCAAATTTGATCTCTCTCTCTCTCTCTCTCTCTCTCTCTCTCTCTCTCTCGCTTTGTTATGTTTTTTAAATTGATATTTTTTTTTGATTTTATCAATCGACATTAGATTAGTTGATAATTTAGTTACTTGATTGAGTCCGAGTCTACAATTTCATGAGCTTTGGGTTTTAGAGATTAACTTATGTTTGAGAGGCTAGCTGTTTTTTTTTTCCTTTCCTGTTCTTTAATCTCATGTTTTTCAAGTTTCTTTTTTCAATATATATTTAATTGGAGGTCGAGTTCCATTAATCTTATTCATTTTCTTTCTGTAGGATTGTTCATTCATTTTGAAAATAACCGGGTTTTCTTCTGTCTTTTTATTTGTTGGATTTACTTTTGGTATTCAATATTAAATTAGTTTGGAGTCAAGCTCTTTGGTTTAATATGAGTCTATAATATAATAAGTTGGAGTTTGAGATCTTAGCCCAAATTTAAAAGGTTTGCCTAAGCTTGTTTGATTAATTTTCCCCCCTCTTTTAAGCTGATTTTTTTTTTTTTTTTAAATTTCATCATTAATACTATTAGTGATTAGATTGTAATTTTTCTATATTAGTCTAATATAGATTGTCCGAAGTTTTTTTTTTTTATTTGTTGTTTGTACTTGGATTTATTTTGGTAAGTTTTCTAAATTGATATTTTTCTTTATTTCATCATTCAATATTGTATCGATTGATAATTAATTTGTTTTTGTTCCCCTCCTTCAAGGTTTGAGTGTTTTTGATTTGAGACTGTGATTTTCTCTAATTTTCTTTTTATTTGTCTATACCAATCCCATCACCTATATTGCAAAATCTGTGGCTTGGCTCATTTTTTTTTTTAAATTTAATATTTTTTGTGCTCTATCCTTCAACATTAGGCTGTTTGGATTTGAGCTGTGTGATGTTTCTAGGTTTGCCTTCTATTCGGTTGTTTCATTCATATGATCCAGATTATGGAGTTTTTCTTTATTTAATTGACCCTTTTTTAAATTTTATCTTTCGACGTTGAATTTGTTTGGAATTCGACTATGAGTCTGTTTTATTTCCTTATTCCTGTCTCATAATGCGACTTGCAAACTTGGCATGTTTGGTAAGGTTGACCTAGGTCACTATTTGTCCTTTTCTTTTTACTTTTATTCTTTCACATATGACTAGCTGATATCTTAACTTTGTTGGCTTTTTTTAACTGCTCCTTTTTTGAAGGTTATTGTGATTTTTTTTAAGTTGGTCCATGCATTGATTTTTTTTGTGTGGTCGGGTCTATGCCTTGAGTTGCATTTTTTTTAAAAACATGTTTGTGTCACTTGAACATCTTTTTTTTTACCAAAAAAAATGTTCTAGACCACAGCGTAGTGCGGGCCTCCAAACTAGTATATATATATATAATTTCATCATTTGTACCTGTAAGTTGTAGTATTTGAGGTGTTGATGAGTGGCCCATTTACAGGCTGTATATATGGCTCTTTAGCGTAGTTGTTAATGGCAGTCATTATGATTCTTGCCTTTTTCTTGACCTTCCATACCCTGCAGTTGTATTATGGCTCCAGGTTGTGGAAAAAGCTCAGATGCTTGTATAGAGCAATGCATTTTCCCTTCTTTTTATTAAATTATTTCTGTACCATTTTGTTTATATTAGAAATTGAAGGAATGGGTGTTGAGAGTTTGTTGATTTAAGGATTTCTACTCCTCTTATTTTTTTTTTTTATTCTATATAATGTGGATAGTTGTGTATATAAACTACGTTCTTTCTTTCTTACAGTGCATATCTCATGGCGGATGTTGATCAAGGCATTGGTGAGCATGAAGTGGATCACGCTGCAGTTCATGGCGTGGATCCTGCAACTGATTTTGCTGATCCTGTAGCCCATGGTTTGGAGTCCACTGACCTTGGATTGGATCAAGGCACTGATCATGCTGTAGATGATGGTGTGGATCACTCCACAGGTCCTGGATTGGCAGGAGAGCATGATGACATGGATCACCCTGTAAACCATGATGTGGATCACCCTGTAAACCATGATGTGGATCACCCTGTAAACCATGAAATGGATAATGCTGAAGATCAAGTGACTGAAAATAGCGAGGCCTCAAAGCAAGGACATGATGAGGATACAGTCTCTGGAGGTGCTGAGAAGAGGTGGCCTGGATGGCCTGGAGAGAGCGTGTTTCGGATGCTGGTTCCTGCTCAAAAAGTAGGCAGTATCATTGGCCGTAAAGGGGAGTTCATTAAAAAGATAGTTGAGGAAACAAGAGCTCGCATTAAGATACTTGATGGTCCTCCTGGGACGTCAGAAAGAGCTGTAAGTTTTTCTGCTCTTTTATTTGTGCAACTAGGTTATCTGGAAAATATAGAAATAGGATGGTTGGAAATAATCTGTTGATGCAAAGTGTTTGATGGTTAAACC
This sequence comes from Salix suchowensis, assembly GCA_029030765.1. NCBI lineage: Eukaryota > Viridiplantae > Streptophyta > Magnoliopsida > Malpighiales > Salicaceae > Salix > Salix suchowensis. Next base: position 10,685,907 of record CM054992.1, on the reverse strand, counting down.
TTCCATGATTTTTGTTTATATATCAAATGAATCTGTTATAGCATGCTTTAATTTTGCTCTTCTATTCTTTTCATGTTTTCCTTTCCGTCTTAAGAAATTGATAAACTGGAACATGTAAGCAATTTTCAGGCAATGCAGAATATTTTTCAGGGTTAGCTAGTTGTGCTGTAATATTACAAGTTTGGCCATCTAACTATAACATGTCTAAAATTTTATTTGGAATTTGGAGGTTGCTCGTACAACTGTGTGATTGGATCACATGATCATCAATCTGTGCTTTGAGCTATATTGACATCAATTAGGAAGGAAGCTTGCTTATGGAAGAGAGATTGATGAGACAAGCTTAATTTATGTATTGACTTAAACCCATAACAAAAATGCTATTGATAGAGTTTTAAGCTTATAAATTTTTCCTTGGCTTTAAATATAACTTCTATCAAGTAAGAGTTTTCTAATTTTATTAAAATATAGAAGAAAGTGAAATCTGATAATTAAAACACACATTTCAAGTTGAGGTTGTAAAGCTTCTATGCATCATTTGTAAACCAAATTAAAATCTGTGCAAGTGGCACATAATTCTTAAAAAATCTGGGAGAAAGATCTATAATTGTTTGGATATCTGATTCAACTGTTTCACATCCAACCCTTTGTGTTCTTGCGACTGTGTAGTATTTGTCATGGCAGTCATATGTTTTCTATGGATATCCGAGTTATGTATCTATCTGTTGTACCTTTGCAATGATATTAAGAGAGAGAGTTCTCCGAAATATCACTCATTATTCTTTCACCCTTTAAGAATTGCTGTTTCCAAAAGCCACAACATTTTAATGGGAACTAAGAAATCAATTTTGAAGGGAACCTTAGATATGATCATTTAACTTCTAAATCATTATTGTAAAAGTTTGCGTAGTTGAAAAGAAAACAAAAAGGAAGCCTCGTCAGAAGAAATCAAGAAGTATAGCAGAAATACTTTTATTGCAATGACAAATGAATGTGTGCAGGTTCTATCCGCAATCTTTTAAGCATTGTATCAACCATCATTAGGATCCCAAATTTGAAGAACCAAAGATCCAGATTGCTGGGATCAGCATTGAGCATTGCAAAGTGCTGAAAAGTTGATTTGAATATACAGACATATTACACGAACAACAGTTCCACGAAGCTCTGCAATCTTTCCGGTAACTTCAGAAACTGCATGGTTGATTTCTGCCGCAGCTTGTAAACACCACAAAGGAACCTGTTTTAATCAACATTAGAGGATGCAGAAGATGTTAACATCAAAGTGCTAATCTAACTTTGTCATAATATACTTCCACGATTAAGCAGTAAAAGCAACAAAAAATGGTCAACTTTAGTAACTAATAATCTGAAACTCGTGAATCCATGATTATGTTTTTTTATTTTTTGGATAAAAAAATTAAGAATCAAATCTAAGTGAAGTGTAATAGTAACCCTTAGTTACATGTTATGAGGAGAAAATGATCAAATGCTATGCATTAGATTTGACATCATGGCAAACAGAGGAGTAGGTGGAAACTTATAGTGCATGTGTGTTGTTGAATTTTGACAACAAAATTGAGGACACATTATCCCTAGAGGAGGAGAATAGGGCAATAACAAGCAATGGTTGTGTTGAAACTAATTTAGTTGTAAAATTTCATAGAATGGGAAACCGGATTGTTTCAAATGTTATTTAGAAAGAGCTGTTTCATTATTTATATTTCTTATCTTTCTCACTTGTTGCATCATCCTCATGTGTTGCTACATTTCATTTCCTTTTCCTCTTTCTTTGAGGTGCTCTTGGACTTGAGTCATAAATTTTTTCTTTGGTTTGCTATGCTAACTTTGTTATATAGGTAATGGTATCTGCCAAGGAGGAGCCTGATTCCTCTCTTCCTCCAGCTATGGATGGCCTACTGAGGGTTCACAAACGCATTATTGATGGTTTGGACAGTGATTCTTCTAATGCTCCACCAAGCAGTGGAGCTAAGGTTTCAACAAGGCTGCTAGTACCAGCCTCACAAGCTGGAAGTTTGATAGGAAAACAAGGAGGAACCGTTAAATCCATCCAAGAGGCATCAACTTGCATTGTTAGAGTTCTTGGTGCAGGTTTTCCCCTTTCACTTCTGAGTTAGAAATGCTTCAAAATTCTTTTTGTTCTCTGTTTCTTGAATTAAATTTTGTTGTTTGTCAGCTGAAGCCATAATCAATGGCTGTCTTTTAGAATTCATTTAATTTTTCAGAAAATCATGTTTTGTCAGCTATGCTTTACTGGTTGCAAGTGCTGTTTTTTCTCATTGTGTTATAATTGCATTTAATTCAGTAATGGCAAATTAACCAAGTTCTTTGCAAATAGAAACTATCTGAAACATGTAGTTGTCATGCTCTAAACTTACAAATCAAGTTTCTGAGTAATGGAGGGGTGAACCAAGACCATCATTATCTGAGGTCCATGTATTTCTTCTTCTTTTTACTTACCTCTGTAATATGTGCCTTATTATTTGTTGCCAATTTGTTATAATTTCTCAACCACACCATTACCAGCTATGCCTCTAGCTCAGCAGTTCACCCTATCGCTGTTGGCTATTTATAGTGGTATCATGATGATGTTGGTTTCAATACGTAATCAATGACCACCACAAGCAATTTTTTTTTATGAGGTTCAGGATTACATAATTTATTATTGAGGTTCATGATTCCTTTGTAAGATCTGGAACATCTATCTGACCTATCTACCTTTCTTTTCTTTTAAGGTCCCACCTTCTCTGCTAATAAAATTGTTGCAAAATTATTTGAGGATACTCATTTAGTGGACCGTTTTGCCCCCATCCCTCTTCTGCTGTTTATAATGAAACTCATCTTAATAATTGATTATCTTAATGCCTCGTATGTTCATTTTGTTTTGGACTGTTTTGCCCCCATCCCTCTTCTGCTGTCTATAATGAAACTCATCTTAATAATTGATTATCTTAATGCCTCGTATGTTCAATTTGTTTCGCAAGTCCCCATGCTTTGGATTCAGATACTTTTCTCAACTTGTTTCTGAATTTTATCTGCATGTCTAACTCTATTTTCTGGATCAAACTGCTGCAGAAGACCTTCCAGTTTTTGCTCTTCAAGATGACAGGGTTGTTGAAGTATTGGGGGAAGCAGCTGGAGTGCACAAAGCAGTGGAGTTAATTGCATCTCATCTCAGAAAGTTTTTAGTTGACCGAAGTATAATTCCGTTATTTGAAATGCAAGTAAGCTGCTCTTCATTAAGATTGGAATGACTTTATCTATTATGGCATGACTGGTCTGATGAAATTCTAATTTATATATTTTACAAGATGCAAATGTCGAATCCTTCAATGGATCAGATGCCACCTCATCAATCATGGGGTCCACCTCAACCCCTTCCTCCAAACCCTGTTGGAGGGCCTGGTTATGGACAAAATCCCCAATATATGCCACCTCCACGACAGCTTGACAGTTACTATCCTGCTGACATGCCACCTCCAATGGAAAAACAACCTCACCAGGGTATATCTGCATATGGAAGAGAACCCATGGGTGGCCATGCTTCATCAAATGCCCAAGCTGCACCATCAATGATCACACAGGTTCTTTTATTCTCTTTGTTTTCCTTCCCCCTCCTCCCCTCACTTTGAAGGAAATTCGAGATGCACCTTTATGTTGGAGAATGAGATGGGATGTGGGATGACAAACCTTTTCTTTCATTGCAAATGAAATGGTTTTTTTTTTTTTTTTTTTTTTTTGCAAGCCAACTCATTTTGTATTTCTTTCTGGCACTCTTTAGCACTTTTTGAGGTTTCAAAATTACTGACAGGTTTTGTGGGTTCTTGTGCAGATTACACAACAAATGCAAATTCCATTATCATATGCTGATGCTGTTATTGGGACAGCTGGTGCAAGTATAAGCTACATTCGTCGTGCTAGTGGGGCGACTGTTACTATACAAGAAACTAGAGGTGTTCCTGGGGCAATGACAGTTGAAATCAGTGGAACTGCTTCTCAAGTCCAAACAGCGCAGCAGCTGATACAGGCAATATTTCATGCTTTAGCTCAATTGATCTTCCCCTCTCTTTATTAGATGTCTCCTATTTGGGTGACATGTTTTCCTATACTGTTGATTTTATATGAATGGGCATTGCTTGCATGGGATTTTGACATGGCTTGCATTTATTTATCATGTATAATCCCACAATTACTCATGTTTAGTCTAAAATTTAATTTTAGGCTTAATAAAGATGTTTACAAACTGAAGCTAAATAATGAGCTGCTTGTCAAATGGGCAATAAATTAACTGATTTGCTTTGCTGGTTGTGCAGCAGGACCTTGTCATTATAGTCTGGATATTCTGGTATCTGCTAGGAATGTCATAAAATATTTGTTAAGGTTCAGGACATCTGTAGAGTGTACATGTCCATGTAAATTGATTAGTTTTTCAAGGTTGGAAAAAGTGAAGTTGTTGCAGGATGCCATATTTTGTATAATAGAAAGAACCTTCTTTACAATTTCCTTTTTAAATATCCATGTGCAGCAGGTGTAATTTTAATCAGGTCCCCATCATTTCATTGGAGCCTGTGTCCAAGACCATGTGGCTAACTAGATAGTGAAAGTCGTGGCATGTAGTTTCACAGTTTGGTGCTGCACAATATATTTTCCACCTAGAATGACAACCTCAATGAAGGAAGATAGAGCAGGAAAAAGGATAGAAGTTCTGATGGATGATGAACGCCTGCCAAGTGGTTTAAAAATTGTTCTTTTGCAATAGCGATTGGTTCGAGCGATCATTTACTAGATGGGAATTGCTGATGTTGACTCATTTTTATTTTCATTTTCTACTATAAGCAAGTGATTGGATTCTGATGTATTCTTCCATTGCAGAATTTCATGGCCGAAGCTGGAGCCCCAGCTCAGCCTCAACCAGGAGGGGCTGCAGACCAAGGTTATAATCCTTATTCTCACAGTTATGCTTCTCCACCATCCAATCCAGAACACACCGGCCATGCCGGCGGCTATGGCTCAATGTATGGTGCAAACTATGGGTACTAGGCAGCTCCGAGCTGGTTCCGAGCTGGTTCCGTCATGGATATGGCTTGTACTTTGCTGAGTTGGTTTCCTCAGCGAACTTTAATGATATTATCACTAAATAATCAATTAAGCATGCTGTAGCTGTACTTGCATTTCTCTAGATTCTTGGCTAGACAAATTACTTGTGTTAGACTCTTCGCCATGTGCATTATAATGTTTTTAAATTATGTTTGGATCACATTAGAATGTTTTTAAATTTTTGTGCAACTATGATAGCTTCATTTGTGGACGAAGATTGTCGCTATGAAGGTACTTCGGCTTCCACCAACTCATCTTAGTTTTTTTCTGCCCCTGTGGTCCTGTGAATTGTGTGCGTTGTAGAGGAAGGGCCGGCTCATTCATTCATTTTATATAGTCTTATAGTGCAGATCTGCAGGTTCATGGACCTTTGTTTGAATGGCTGGCTAATTTGCTGGGTGAGGTTGATGAACCAATTTCGAGAGTAACAGAACTCTTCTAAAAAAGTTTAGATTGGACATGGTTCCATCAGATGCTGCTGCGACAGTACTCTCAGGGATTCTGAAACATGATTGGCTTGTCGCCGGTTCAAAAGGCTGCGAACGAAGCCTTCGGTTTCACCTGCAAGCAGCACCATGGAAGACATTAAAAAACCAAATAAACCAGGCTGCCTTCAATTAATTGCATTTATCTCGAAATTTTGTTGGTGGATGCTTAACAAATCTCTTTTATATTGAGTATGCATACAATGGTGTTCCAAATAAACCAGACATCTTACCATCTACCATATAGCAAACAATTACCTGGAAGAGATCTGTTTCATCATCTCAAAGGATCAGTTTTCTGTTTTTCTATGATGATTCAGAGATGAAAAATGTCTTCAGCTAATATTGTTAAAAGCAACCATACTCTTGAACATATTGATGACCTCAAAGTTAGCCATTCCTTTTAATGATAGGAATAATTAAATCATAAATGCTGAAAGAAAAAAAAATATTTATGCGTTTCATTTGTTTCATCATGCAATTTCCTTTTATAACCAATCTTAAAAGGGATCATGCCACTAGAATTGGGATCATCCCACCTATAAATAAAAGGGAAAAGCAAAGAGAAGGCTATTCATAAATTAAGCAAAGAGAAGGCTATTCATAAATTGTGGATCACCAATATTCACCACAAGAACTTCTCCCTTGGTTTGAAGCAGCTTTAAGGTAATCATCACTCAACATGGTTTCACCTTGGCTATTCATAAATTAAGCTAGTTAATTCAATGGCTAGTGATGAACATCACTTTATAAAATAGGTAAAAACATGCTTCTATGCCTATGTGACTCAAGAGGTTGTTAAGTGATTCATTAAAAAAATATGATATTATGATATGGTTCATTTGAGAAGATAGTGATTAAAAATGCTTAAGATTTAAATGAGAAGTATGATATGCTCTCTCATGCTTTTTATGCTTACTGAATAGTAGTGAGGACATCAACTAGAGGTATACCCTATTTGCTGGTTTATAGAATAAAGGTGGTAATGCCTTTGTTAATAGAAATCCCATCTCTAAAAGTTTTGATGGAAACTGAGTTCAAAAAAATATAACGATCTAAAATACAATCCAAGCAACTAAACATGATTAGTGAGAAAAGGCTGCCTGCAATTTATCATCTAGTTACACCAAAAAAGGATGACAAAGATATAAAAAGGTTTAATGAGTCAAAGAAAAGGACCTTACACTAAGAAAGATTTTACCGCTATCAAGTGAAAACCATAGTAAATAGACATCAAACTATAAGGGTCTGTATATGGTGACAAAAACATTCTTAGAAGTAGCATTAATGCTGATTAACATGGATTGAAAGGATTTTATTAGGTTTGTGAATCTAATTTTATTAGGACTTTTTTTGTTCTCCTCTTAGAAATCATGTTGGCCATTTAAATTATACATTTTTCTTCTTATTTAATGAAATATCAACTCTATTTTTTTTTCTATTTTTTTTTGTAAAATTTCAATTTATTTTGAATTTTATCCTTCAATCTCAATTTACGATATGTATTGTTCTCAATTTGATTTTCATTCTTTTGATTTTTTTTTGCTATTTTGTTGATTTTATTTTTTTAATGTCTACTCTTCAATACAAAATTTACAGTTGTTAATTTACTCTAATTTTTCAATTTGATTCTTATTTTTTCAATTGATATTTATGTTTTGGATATTTTTGTATAATTGTTGTTTTTTCAATTTCATTCTTCAACATTTGATATTGATTTCGTCATTTTTCCAAATAGGGTGTTTCAATTTCATTCATCTATATAAAATTCATAGTTGTTTCTAATTTAGTTTATTTTTTCTGCTTGATTCTCATTCCTTTAATTGTTGTTTTTCTATTGTGATTTCTTTTGTATATTTTGTATTGTTTTTCCAGATATTGTGCTTACAACTTAACAACTCAAATCACTAGTTTGAAAAGTTAGCATGTGATGATTTGTTTTTCTTATTTTTTAATTTATTATTCAACATTGATTTATTTTTTGTTGTTTTTCTATTGTGAATTCTTTTGTATATTTTGTATTGTTTTTCCAGATATTGTGCTTACAACTTAACAACTCAAATCACTAGTTTGAAAAGTTAGCATGTGATGATTTGTTTTTCTTATTTTTTAATTTATTATTCAACATTGATTTATTTTTTGTTGTTTTTCTATTGTGAATTCTTTTGTAAATTTTGTATTATTTTTCCAGATATTGTGCTTACAACTTAACAACTCAAATCACTAGTTTGAAAAGTTAGCATGTGATGATTTGTTTTTCTTATTTTTTAATTTATTATTCAACATTGATTTATTTTTTAAAAAAATAAGCTTTGTGATTTTTTTTATTACATCATCATAATCTCATAACCTAAATTGCGAGTTTAACAGATTAATCTAGATTTGTATAGTCCTTTTATAGGGTAACTTTTTTTTTTAAAAAAATAATCATTTTTTGAACATCAATTTTTACAATTGAAAAAAATCCAACCATACAAGTTGAAAACTCAATACCTAGTCATCCCATTTCAAGTAGCAAATACTAACATAGTATGGGTATTCCATTTTTTTTCTTAAAAAAAACAAATAGAATAACTAATTTTCTTGCAAAAGATAGTGAAACATAAATAATACTCAATCATGACATAATTAAACCATCTCTAAAATCATGCCATATGCAAAGATATAATACGGGGAAATGACCAATTTTCTATCCCATGTAATGACGGGTTACATGCTGATAGTTTCCCAACCTATGTTTTTCTCCATTTGTGTCTTCACTTTCATATCTTAAGTGGCTCATCATACTAGATTGAAATCATTATTAGTAACTAGTTTCAAATAATTGTTTTGGTTGAAACATAAACACACAAGGCCTTGACCCGACCAATATTTACAACCCAATCGAGAAACAATTATTACACGTTATTGACACTAACAGTAACATTATCCTAGTTCCACTTATGGAATCCTCCACCCTATTTTGTGATTAGATATTTTCAAAAACCAAAGGAGAAACAAGAATCTTGCTACTTCACAAGAACTGACTTTCTTAAACACATTAAATAAATGAAAATAAATCAACCAAGACCAATTATTAAAAATTAAATGGAGTATAAGTTGGCCATTATCATCCAAACTTTCATTAAGGCATTCAATCAAGACAATATTATCAAATAATATAATGCTTTCTAAGTCAGCATTTTATGATTAGGTAGTTTTGAAAACCAAAAGTGAAACAAGAATTGTGCTACTTAACAAGAATTGAATTTCCTAAACACTAAATAAATGCAAATAGATCAACCAAGACCAATTATTTGAAATCAAATGGAGTATAAGATGTGTTGACATATAATGTCATACTTGTATGCTTTATATATTTTGATGATAACAATAAAAAAAAAATGGACTAATAATATGCTTGGATGAGATTAAGTTATAAACAAGTATTATACAAAGAATACATCAACAAGCATAATGGATTACACGAAGAAATCATTCCAGGAAGTCCAAGATGCAAGCAAGTGAAGACTTAGAATAAATTTTCATTTTAGTGCTTTATCTAAATCTCAATTTCTAACTTGATAGCACAAATTAAAATGAACTCACACACTTCACATTGCATGCATTAAAAGGGTTTGATGATTATAGGTTTAAGTCATAATCAATCGGTTCAAGAAATTCAGAAAAGATAATTTGTCAAAATAGGGTTTCTGCATGAACCGGTCGACCGCTTGGTCAAAAAGATTGATTGTCTGGCTTTTAAATGAAACGGTCGACCACTTGATTTATCCGTTGTGAACCGGTCGACCGTTTGAAATGACAGTTGCACTAAAACGGCTAGAACCGGCTGGTTTCTCTTTGAAACTTATAAATAGGCCTCTTAATTGCAAAATTAAGATGAGACATTTTGATTATATCTGATATTGAGGCAATTAGTAGTGCATAAACACCTTCATATCATCAATCCTCATTAATACTCAAATTTGTGTTTAAATCTTCATATCCTAACACAAAGAGTATTAAATCTCATTCTCACTACACTTAAACACTTCAAATATTCTAAGTGCTATTAAGTGAGATAAAGAGATCATAGATCTTAATTTGTAATATCCACACTATTGAGAGTGTATTGTTGTGTTACAAAAACAATCCTTGTAAAACTCTTGAGAGTTGAGTATAAAACTCTTGAGAGTTGAGTATAAAACTCTTGATATTGGTGAGGGAACATCACCAAGGAAAAATCTTGAAGAGGGTACATCTTCAAGTGGGAAAAAAATCTTGAAGAGGGCATATCTTCAAGTGGTGTAAAAGTCTTGGTGTGGATTCATCAAGCGGGAATTGTAATCTTGTTACTTGGACTAGTAAGAGAATACAATACTGAAGTACAGGTTGGTACTTGAGCTGTGGATGTAGGCTTGCCGAACCACGTTAAAAACCGAGTTAGCAATCTCTCTCTCTTATCTCTTTACTTTAAAGTACTTAATTATATTGTTGGTTATTGTTTTACTTTAAAGTAATTAATTTTAAAATTGCATTAATTGTTGTATTTACACCTAATCCCCCCTCTTAGGTGCATAGTTGCCTTAATCCTTAAACAACAATTGGTATCAGAGCTTAGTTCTCAGTTATTAAGTTTGCTTAAACTTTGAGTAGAATGGCAACTACAAGCTATAATCTCCAAAATGAAGGTGCTTCAACATCTAGACCACCATTTTTTGATGGTAATGACTATGCCTATTGGAAAGCTAGAATGACAATATATCTTCAATCTATAGATTTCGATTTATGGCTTTCTATTGAAAATGAACCTCATAGACCAATTAAAACCGAAAATGGTATTGAGATTCCGAAAAGCATGATAGAATATACTGACCTAGATAAAAGATTACTTTCTATGGATGCTAAAGCAATGAATACTAGGGATATATGGCATGCTTTAGAAGTAACTCACGAAGGAACTAATCAAGTTAAAGAATCAAAAATTGATATGTTAGTTCATCGATATGAGTTATTCAAAATGTTGCAAAATGAATCCATAACAAGTATGTTTACTCGTATGACTAGCATTACAAATAGTTTACATGCTCTTGGTAGAACTTACACAAATGCAGATATTGTAAGTAAAATTCTCAGATCTCTACCGAAAGCTTGGGAAGCTAAAGTGACGGCAATACGAGAAGCTAAAGATCTCATAAAATTACCATTAGAGGAGCTCATCGGTTCTCTAATGACTCACGAGATAACTATGGATAAACAAGATCAAGAAGAAAGGCCAAAGAAAAACTTGGCATTTAAAACTGTTCATCAAATTGAAAGCGATGATAATGATGAAGACAGATCCACGACGATCTTGAAGAAGATGTAGCATTGATCACAAGACAGTTTGAAACTTCCTTAGAAAGAAAAATGACAAGAGAAAGTTCTCGAACTTCAAAAGAAGGGAAACAAAGGAGAATCAAGTAAAGAAACTCCAAGATGCTACAAATGCAACAAGTTGGGACATATCAAAACCGATTGTCCCCTTCTTCAAACAAAGAAGAAAAATCGCTTTCAAAAGAAAGCTTTGAAAACAACATGGAGCGATGACTCGGACTCAAGCTCCAGTGATGAAGAAGAACATGTGGCTAACATGTGTTTCATGGCAATCGAAAGTGAAAATGAGGTACTATCTTCGGATGATGAATCCGATCCTTCTTATATTGAATTACATGAACAACTTGAAAATCTGTATGTAGAATATAAGAAATTAGGTTCAAAATATAGTACCCTAAAAAGAAATCATGTATGCATAATTGAAGAAAAAGAATTACTAGAAAAGAAAGTATGTGATTTGAATGACAAGAGTAGTAAGACTAATCAACTTGAAGAAGATAATAAATCCTTAAAAGAAAAAGTTGATGAGTTGAATGTAATTATCGCAAAATTCACACAAGGCTCAAATTTTTTTGAGAAAATGCTTTCGAGCCAGAGAAGTATGTTTAACAAAGGAGGATTAGGTTATAAACCTAATAAAAACCAAAAATACTTAAAGAACTACTTTGTTAAAGCTAAACAGTCTTATGATCCAAGTCATACATGCAATTACTGTAGAAAATCAGGACATTTGATTTATGCATGTCCTATGAAGAAAAATAAGACTGTTAAAATGATTTGGGTTCCAAAAGGAACCATCCCCTAACCAAAAAGGACCCAAGAAGGTATGGGTACCAAAATCCTCATCTTGATTCTGTTTTGTAGGAACCAAGGGAACATGGGGAGTGGTGTTTGGATAGTGCTTGTTCAAGACACATAACCGGAGACGACACTCTTTTTTCAAGCCTTACCAAAACTAAAGGAGGAAAAGTGACTTTTGGGGACAACTCAAAAGGGAAAATTGTTGGAATTGGTAACATTGGAGGTATGTCTTCACCCTCCATTGAAAATGTATTTCTTGTTGATAGTCTTAAACATAACTTGCTTAGTATAAGTCAATTATGTGACAAAGGCTATAAAATCATTTTTGATCATACATGTTGCTTAATACTTGAAAATGATAAAATTATCTTTATCGGTAATAGAATTGGAAACATCTATAAAATCAAAATAGATACATGTATGAGTATTGAAAGTTGTCTTGTTGCTAGTATAAATGATATTTTTCTATGGCATAGAAGACTAGGTCACATAAGCATGGACATCCTTTCAAAATTAGCTAAAAATGATTTAGTTAAAGGTCTTCCTCATATTGCATATATAAAGGAAAAACTATGTGACGCTTGCCAAATGGGTAAACAAGTTAAAACGTCTTTTAAAAGGAAGAATCACATATCAACCGAAAGACCTTTAGAATTACTTCATATAGATCTATTTGGACCAACTAGAACAAGAAGTTTAAGTGGTAATAGATATGTGTTTGTAATCGTTGATGACTTTACTAGGTATACATGGGTTATATTTTTGAAATCAAAAGATGAAACCATTTATGAATTTGTAAAGTTTTCAAAGAAAATCGAAAACTGAGAAAGGATTTTCTATAATAAACATAAGGAGCGATCATGGTGGTGAATTCATAAGTGATTTATTTAACAGAAGATCCTGACTCTTTATCTTAGCACCTGGAGCAAATTCAATATTCCCAATGTGCAATGCAACAGCATAATCATAGATAAACCCCTCAATGGTCGGAATTATTTTAATTTCAAAAACTCGTGGACCATCATAAATGGTTTCATCTTTTGATTTCAAAAATATAACCCATGTATACCTAGTAAAGTCATCAACGATTACAAACACATATCTATTACCACTTAAACTTCTTGTTCTAGTTGGTCCAAATAGATCTATATGAAGTAATTCTAAAGGTCTTTCGGTTGATATGTGATTCTTCCTTTTAAAAGATGTTTTAACTTGTTTACCCATTTAGCAAGCGTCACATAGCTTTTCCTTTATATATGCAATATGAGGAAGACCTTTAACTAAATCATTTTTAGCTAATTTTGAAAGGATGTCCATGCTTATGTGACCTAGTCTTCTATGCCATAGAAAACTATCATTTATACTAGCAACAAGACAACTTTCAATACTCATACATGTATCTATTTTGATTTTATTGATGATTCCAATTCTATTACCGATAAAGATAATTTTATCATTTTCAAGTATTAAGCAACATGTATGATCAAAAATGATTTTATAGCCTTTGTCACATAATTGACTTATACTAAGCAAGTTATGTTTAAGACTATCAACAAGAAATACATTTTCAATGGAGGGTGAAGACATACCTCCAATGTTACCAATTCCAACAATTTTCCCTTTTGAGTTGTCCCCAAAAGTCACTTTTCCTTCTTTAGTTTTGGTAAGGCTTGAAAAAAGAGTGCCGTCTCCGGTTATGTGTCTTGAACAAGCACTATCCAAAAACCACTCCCCATGTTCCCTTGGTTTCTACAAAACAGAATCAAGATGAGGATTTTGGTACCCATACCTTCTTGGGTCCTTTTTGGTTAGGGGTGGTTCCTTTTGGAACCCAAATCATTTTAACAGTCTTATTTTTCTTCATAAGACATGCATAAATCAAATGTCCTGATTTTCTACAGTAATTGCATGTATGACTTGGATCATAAGACTGTTTAGCTTTAACAAAGTAGTTCTTTAAGTATTTTTGGTTTTTATTAGGTTTATAACCTAATCCTCCTTTGTTAAACATACTTCTCTGGCTCGAAAGCATTTTCTCAAAAAAAATTGAGTCTTGTGTGAATTTTGCGATAATTACATTCAACTCATCAACTTTTTCTTTTAGGGATTTATTATCTTCTTCAAGTTGATTAGTCTTACTACTCTTGTCATTCAAATCACATACTTTCTTTTCTAGTAATTCTTTTTCTTCAATTATGCATACATGATTTCTTTTTAGGGTACTATATTTTGAACCTAATTTCTTATATTCTACATACAGATTTTCAAGTTGTTCATGTAATTCAATATAAGAAGGATCGGATTCATCATCCGAAGATAGTACCTCATTTTCACTTTCGATTGCCATGAAACACATGTTAGCCACATGTTCTTCTTCATCACTGGAGCTTGAGTCCGAGTCATCGCTCCATGTTGTTTTCAAAGCTTTCTTTTGAAAGCGATTTTTCTTCTTTGTTTGAAGAAGGGGACAATCGGTTTTGATATGTCCCAACTTGTTGCATTTGTAGCATCTTGGAGTTTCTTTACTTGATTCTCCTTTGTTTCCCTTCTTTTGAAGTTCGAGAACTTTCTCTTGTCATTTTTCTTTCTAAGGAAGTTTCGAAACTGTCTTGTGATCAATGCTACATCTTCTTCAAGATCGTCGTGACTGTCTTCATCATTATCATCGCTTTCAATTTGATGAACAGTTTTAAATGCCAAGTTTTTCTTTGGCCTTTCTTCTTGATCTTGTTTATCCATAGTTATCTCGTGAGTCATTAGAGAACCGATGAGCTCCTCTAATGGTAATTTTATGAGATCTTTAGCTTCTCGTATTGCCGTCACTTTAGCTTCCCAAGCTTTCGGTAGAGATCTGAGAATCTTTACTTACAATATCTGCATTTGTGTAAGTTCTACCAAGAGCATGTAAACTATTTGTAATGCTAGTCATACGAGTAAACATACTTGTTATGGATTCATTTTGCAACATTTTGAATAACTCATACTGATGAACTAACATATCAATTTTTGATTCTTTAACTTGATTAGTTCCTTCGTGAGTTACTTCTAAAGCATGCCATATATCCCTAGTATTCATTGCTTTAGCATCCATAGAAAGTAATCTTTTATCTAGGTCAGTATATTCTATCATGCTTTTCGGAATCTCAATACCATTTTCGGTTTTAATTGGTCTATGAGGTTCATTTTCAATAGAAAGCCATAAATCGAAATCTATAGATTGAAGATATATTGTCATTCTAGCTTTCCAATAGGCATAGTCATTACCATCAAAAAATGGTGGTCTAGATGTTGAAGCACCTTTATTTTGGAGATTATAGCTTGTAGTTGCCATTCTACTCAAAGTTTAAGCAAACTTAATAACTTGAGAACTAAGCTCTGATACCAATTGTTGTTTAAGGATTAAGGCAACTATGCACCTAGGGGGGGGGGGGATTAGGTGTAAATACAACAATTAATGCAATTTTTAAATTAATTACTTTAAAGTAAAACAATAACCAACAATATAATTAAGTACTTTAAAGTAAAGAGATAAGAGAGAGAGATTGCTAACTCGGTTTTAACGTGGTTCGGCAAGCCTACATCCACAGCTAAAGTACCAACCCGTACTTTAGTATTGTATTCTCTTACTAGTCCAAGTAACAAGATTACAATTCCCGCTTGATGAATCCACACCAAGACTTTTACACCACTTGAAGATATGCCCTCTTCAAGATTTTTTTCCCACTTGAAGATGTACCCTCTTCAAGATTTTTTCTTGGTGATGTTCCCTCACCAATATCAAGAGTTTTATACTCAACTCTCAAGAGTTTTACAAGGATTGTTTTTGTAACACAACAATACACTCTCAATAGTGTGGATATTACAAATTAAGATCTATGATCTCTTTATCTCACTTAATAGCACTTAGAATATTTAAAGGTGTTTAAGTGTAGTGAGAATGAGATTTAATACTCTTTGTGTTAGGATATGAAGATTTAAACACAAATTTGAGTATTAATGAGGATTGATGATATGAAGGTGTTTATGCACTACCAATTGCCTCAATATCAGATATAATCAAAATGTCTCATCTTAATTTTGCAATTAAGAGGCCTATTTATAAGTTTCAAAGAGAAACTAGCCGGTTTTAGCCGTTTTAGTACAACTGTCATCTCAAGCGG
>CM054992.1:10502585-10669891 GCA_029030765.1 Salix suchowensis | reverse complement strand
GGTTCATTTAAAAGCCAAACAATCAATCTTTTTGACCAAGCGGTCGACCGGTTCACAAGCGAAAGGAAAATATAGAGATAAAAGCAATGATTTAACAGGAAATTCAATTCTTGTTAACTTAGCAAAAGGAAAATATAGAGATAAAGCAATGATTACACACAAAATTTTATCCTACATAACTAGTCCAAACCTCTGCATTAAGTTCTATTAAAAGTATCAATCTTCCTTGTTTATTGGCTTGTACATCAAACCTTATTCATCATAAAAAAATAACCAAAAGAGTGAACCATTACAACATAGAAATACTTGTTGAAAGGGTATACGATCATGCAAGTTAAATAATGTGAAATGAAATGTGTGCAAGGCTAAGAGGCTATTTGAGGTTGTGGTGCAACCCGCGTTTCATGATTTTTTATTAAAAAATTCTTAAAATTATTTTTTTATATTTTCAGATCATTTTGATGTACTGGTATAAAAAATAATGTTATTAAAAAATGAAAAAAAAATATTATTTTGTTACATTTTCAAGTGAAAAACACTTTGGAAAACAATCATTATCAACATAGGCATTTTCTTATTTTTGCAACTTGAAGGTTCACGCTAGACTACAAAAAACATTATTTTCCTTTCATTATAACAGGAGGATTAAGTTTATTTATCCTCACATGATTGAATCAATACTGAGTTTCAAATACATTTTTCATGTTAATGAATCATTATTGAGTTTCAGATTCATTTTCCAGGTTAGTAGTGTCTTTACCGCATGTCTTCCAAATAAAATTGAACTGCAATCCATGATTTGAGATATCAACACCATGTTTCTAAGTTTTTCAATATAAAGATGATTGCAAAATCACACAACAATAATGATCAAATGGATTAAAAAAGCAAAAGAAATTACACATATTTTAGCATTGAAATTGTGTTGCTCATAAATCTCCCAGACAGTGAAATTTATGTAATATATTGGCTGGTTATTTGATTTTTTAATGCATAAAAAAAGAAAAAAGTAGTCATAAGTTTTTTTCATAATAAAAAAAAAGTTTCCAAGATGATTAACAAAAGCTACCCAAATTACATTCCATTCTACAAAGAAATTTATTCATGGGTAAAATTTTCTCACCCAAGCTTAGTTTTCTCTAAATTAATCTTCAAATTTGATTCCTCGAAGGTCTTTCTTACTTGTTGGTTAAAATATTGAAGTGCCAAAGGAACACAAATTTAAAATCATGTGATTAGTCTCAATGTAAGTAATGAATAACTAAATCATGGCACATTAACCTTTCATTTCAATATGCTTTTTCCTCCAACCATGCTCATATATAAAAAAAAACTAAAGGTGCTTGACAAAGTATTCCTTTTTTTATCAACTTTGAAAGCAATATTACCATGAATAAGTTGCCCATGATCCAAGCTATTTGAATGGAGAAACAATATATTTCTACTATACAAGAATTGGATTACCAAAAGATGTTGTGTACATGGAAATAGATCAACCAAGAACAATTATTTTATTTTAAATGAAAAGGAATGTAAGTTGGCCATGATCATCCAAACTTTCATTTAGGTTATCCAAGTCAATAGACAATATTATCTATTGACTTGTGAGAATGTAGTACCAGGTATGATGTTGACAAAAATAAGTTACAGATATGAAAAATGAGGATTGCAATGAAACCACCGATTATACATGGAAATAAATCAAATGTTGTTCAATTCATAGTGACTTCAATCCAAAACATTCAATTCTCAAAGTGAGTTGGTTAAAGGAAAACAAGCCTAAAATTACTAATGATTTGCATATAAAATACCTACATATCTTCTCAACATGTTCGCCGAAATAGAAAAAAACATATCTTCTCAACATGTTTGCCGAAATAGAAAAAACAAAGAGGAAGAAAATAGTTTCTATGTGGCATATTCGTTATTTTAATGTAAACTAGATCTCACAATGCAATAGATATATCAAAGAGTGCCAAAAACTTCATTATTCTTACCTCAGATGTGTACATATATTCATTTGCATTAAGTAGTGTTCGGAGCATCAACCATTCCTCTACTTTGAACTCTTATATTTAACCTGATTCACCCAAAAACAAATACTAGAGTGAGAAGCCTTCCCAACTAAGCAAACAAATACTTGTTGTGGTAGTGTCGTGTGACTCTTTTTTTCTTTTAAGTGAAATGATGTGTGTTAAAATGAGGCACAAGTTGCATTCTTTTTTTGTAATTTTCTACTTCAATCTAAAATGCAAAAAGATTAGTTTATATTCACTATATCAAGATTTCAAGAATCATTTATCATAAATTCATGAATCATATTTGGGGTTCTTTTCTCATCCAATGTCTCTGAAGCAAATCTGTCAAATGAAGATGACAGAACAACTGTGCAACAATGATAATCAAATGAAATGAACAAAGAAAAAAGCATAGTACCAATGCTCATCAACATCCTAATCAATAGCTTAATTTTCCAAATCAGTGAAATCTGTCTGATATACTGACAGCTTATTTATGTTTTCTTAGTGACAAAAGTAAGAAAGTATTCATTAAGTCTGCTCTATTATTCAAAAAATTTCTGAATCAAATATGATTCCGAAACTTGTTTGGAGGATAAAAAAAACTAACCATAACCAAGCATTCTACAAAGATAGTTTTTTTTTTTGGTCAAGTTTTGTCACTCAAGCTTGACTTCTCTAAATTTTTCTTAAAAGTTTGAATACTAAGAAAATTGGAGTACTAAAAAGAAAATAAACTTGGATCACATGATTAACCCCTTTTAAGTTATGAGTGACAATATCGAGGGGAGGAACCCTTTCATTTCAATATAGTTCTTTGTCCTTAGGTTTTGGATAATTGAAAAATAAACTGAGGTTTTTGTTATTACTATGGACAATAATACTGCATGAATATTCTCTAGAATAGACAATGCACACCCCACAATGAAATAGCAGTTTAAGTACATTAACATGGTCATAATAAATATAGGATTTTACTGACTCTAGCTTATGGCCATGAGTACTACTTTAGTATAAAGCAAGAAAAAACATTTCTGGTAACAAATTGGGTTATTGTAGCAGATTTCTTGAAACCCCAGCTTGTCTGTCTACTGTCTTCTTTGAAGCAGAAAACTAAGCAACAAGAATACGATGAATTTATGCATATGGAATAAATTAAAGCATATGAAATAAAAGAGCAATAGACCTATATAACATAATTTTGAAAAATCTGAAACAAGAATCATTACGTGGGTTGTTACTTGCACTGAAAATTTGATTACTAAACCAAATATCTACAACATGCCCAAAAGAAAATATATAGGAAATTCGGGAAGAATCTGAAGGCTTGTCTGAATCTACGTTGTCATGTTCATGCACAAGTAGGCATTTTTCACCAAATTCAAAAAATCACTAAACATTAAAGAAAAAGAAAGCATACCAATTTACCGAATTCTAAAACTACCCTCAAAGTTTGAAAATCAGAGAGAAACAAGACTAAACCTATGATTTTAGGAATTCATGACCATGAATTTTTTACTTTCTTAAAAAAGTAAAAAGCATGAAAGAAGAGAAGCACGGAGGATCAGACACTCATTCAAGAAATATATACATATATAGAAAGTAAAATGTAGTAATTGTGGTTCGTTGCCTGAATTCCATTTTCATTCTCAGATAATCTTACTTTGTTTCCTTTTCACGATTTTTTTTGTGAGAGTACAAAAATTAAATTAAACTGAGATTAAAGATACAGAACTAAAAATGGCTTCATCATTTTTTTTTTTAAATTCATGTGTCAAAGTACTGATACAGATTTGTTTAAGACAAAACAAAATAGAGGATAAAAGAATATTAAAAAACAAAAATAACAAAGAAAATCTAATTAAAACTGGAAATTAAACAAAAACAGTAATGATCCTTAAATTGAACAGAAAACAAAACATACCTATAAAATGATGATTTCAAGAGCACGTATTATTATAACTAAAATGTGAAATTGGATAAGCAATCTTTCTCTTCATGCGAGAGAGAGAGAGAGAGAGAGAGAGAGAGAGAGGTGTTTGAAAGATTATTTTAGAGAAATTTGAAAGTAAAAAATGAAGACATTGAGAGGGTTTTGTTTATTTTATATATACGCGTGGTCATCAAATGTTTTCGACCGTTGGAAGGGTCGGGACTGGGCTTTCTTAAAAACGATGTCGGCTTAAAACATTAAGTTAAATCATAACCAAGGCCCGCTCCTACGAAGCCCATAAAAGGGCAATTGAATGGACTCTCCTCTCTCCCTATTCCAATTTCAAAGCAAAGACATAAACATTAAATTAAGGAAATAAACATTAAATTAAGGAAAGATTGTAACTTTTTTAGCATTTTTTTTTGTGTTTAAATTAAAATTAAGGAAACATTGTAACTTTATACCCTTAACTGATAATTTAATGATGCCCTTAAATCCTTTCTTCTTCTTTTTCTTTTTATTTCCGTTCTCGATATTTTTTTTTCCTTCCTTGTTTCTTTTGGTTCTAAGAAATGACTAGGTGGATAGTCATACATCATGGGTTAAGTTAAAAAATTTCTAACATAAAAAAATATATTAAGATGATGATAAAACCGAGCCGGTCTACATTAACTTAATTAATATATACCTTAAGATATGAGATTGAGTTAAACCAAAAACAAAATCACAAAGCTCAAAGTCTAAGTAGTCCAATGACATTATGTTTTTTAAAAAATATTTTTTTAAAACATAATGCCGAAGAAAAAAACTTGGGTCTAACATCAGTTAAAGTAACTAATCAACCACCTATGGTATGAGACTAAGTAAAAAAAAGACTCAAAAGACAAGAGTTCAATAAAATAAAATACTTGCATTTAAGATAACCTCACAAAAAATGATAACTCAAGAGCCAATAATCTAATATCAAATATTTAAACTAAAAAAAATCATTTTAAAAAAGTTAAGATTCTTTTTTTTAATCAATTTGGGTTAACTAGACTAACTCACAATCCATGATATGAGATCTAAATAAAAATAATTTCAAAAGAACCATAACTAGACTAACTCAGAACCCATGATATGAGATCTAAAAAAAAATTATTTCAAAAGAACCATATACAATTTTAAATGTATTATATCACTAACCAATAATGTTTTGTTATATATATATATATTAGGTCTCTCTTGCCACGTATGTAGATAAAAATTAAACATTAATACCAAGTTGGAAAAAAAATACAAAAGAATTTTAATTAAAAATATTGAATTATATTTATAAAATTTAGCATATATTTTTTGTAAATTATTTGTGCTTGAACCAATTGAAAACGCATAATATCAGCTTTGATTTAAGAAAACTGTAACTATCTACTGAACCAAATCAATTCAGATCAAGGCCCTTTATCTTATTCAAAACTTTATGATGGTATAGAGGTTGAATTATCTATTATTTGAACTCCTATTGCATTTCAATTAAGTTTTTAGTTTTTCTTATGAAAATATGAAATTAAGTGATACAATATTTTTTTTCATTTGTTTTTTTAAAAGTTGATACTCATTAAGAATTTGAACTTGATATGCATTCATAAATTATATATATATATATTAATTTGTATTACTTTTGATTTTAGTTTTAGAATACAAACCTCCTAATTTTAATTTCAATCAATAAAAAAAATTAAGCATTGATATCGAAAGAAATGACATGTTATAAAAATTATATGAGATCAGGCTATTTTTTTAATGGATATGATATTTAATATTGTTCATGTTTAAACATAATACAAACAATATAAATAAACATAATAATAATAATAGCTACAGTAACATGTAAATGGAATATGATAATATAGTCAAATCATCAAATTATATATAAAAATAATTAAAAACCAAAATTGTTTAATCTTGAAACAAATGAAATTAACTATACTGACACAGGCAAGATTATAATAATATAAATTCAGAATTTAATGTATGTATTTAATAAAATAGATTGAAGATCATATACAATAAAAAAATATTAAAAAAAGATTTTAACACTAATCAAATTCTAACTTGTTAAATGATAAACAATAATGAAATGACTATACTCAACTAGATAGGAGGAAACTAAAAACTAAATGACACCAGATGGCAGAATCTCTATCTTGATACTGAAGGCTACAATTTCTCACGATGTTGTTCTTTGATGATAACTGGCTATAAGCTTTAATTCATTAAAACTGCTGCAGATAATAAATAAATAAAGCTTTTACTTGCAAATCTAACAACTATCTTATCGCAGACTACAGAGAAAAAAAAGCAGCAGCTAAAGTACTTTTGCACAAGAGTGACGTGCCCAAATACAGAAAAATAATCACCATATTCAGTCACAGATCAGATGGGTGCTGCACATGTTGTTCTAAAATGGCCTGTCTGATTGCAACGGCTACAATGCACAACTCGCTTCACACGGCCACGGTCTTCTGCCCGGACTCGCTTCTTTCTTGGACGACCAGGTGGCCTGAGTGATTTGGGTGGATTAATTACAACCTCAAGATTCGTGTTGGAACTAGGATCTCCATCAGAAAGCTCAGTCCAGAGAGTTTTGTCGGGAATTGGATGAATGGTTTGTGAATAAGTCTTTCGATAGGTCGCAACAGTGAAACAGCTCTCCGTAAACCGGTGCACATTCTGCCGGCAAGAGAGAAGTGCCGCCACGGCATGTGCACAGGGTAAGCCGTATAGCTGCCAGCCCCGACAAAGGCAACAGCGGTTCCGAATGTCCACAATATTTGTTCCTTCATGGGATATAACTTCAAACTCAGCTTCATTAGCACGAAGCACCTGATAGGTGCGTGCACGCTCCAACGCCTCCGCAACGCGCCTCTCAGCAGAAGGCACAAGAATCGATGTCCACTGCATGCTGGTCTCTCGGCGTTCATTGAACCAG
Organism: Salix suchowensis; assembly: GCA_029030765.1. Lineage (NCBI taxonomy): Eukaryota > Viridiplantae > Streptophyta > Magnoliopsida > Malpighiales > Salicaceae > Salix > Salix suchowensis. The sequence goes on along the minus strand of CM054992.1, from coordinate 10,662,969 downwards.
GTCATTAGTTGCCTCCTAATGCATTCCACCATCTGAATTATTGGAAGCCCGGATGCCTCCAAAATCCATGTATTCAATGATTCAATTATATTAGCTGTCAAATGTCCAAACCGAGTACCTTCGAAATATGCAGTAGCCCACAACCGAGGGGGGATTCTTCGTATCCAATATGCAGCGTCTTGTGATATCTCCTCAATCTCCAGGATTTTTGCCTCAAATTCAATAACAGTTAGAGCATGAGCAGCTTCCCATAGAAGGTTAAAAAGCATTGTGTCATTGAACTCTTTGCGGAAGCTTTCACTCAAGTGACGCATGCAAAATCCATGAAAAGCAGTCGGGAAATTTGCTTCCACTCCATCAACGATGCCCTTCTGCCTGTCTGACAAAATTGTAAGCCTCGGCATGTTTTCTGTATTAATCTCAAGGAGGTTATGAAGCTCAGACAGAAACCACATCCAATTCTCATCATTCTCTTCATCAACGACACCAAATGCCAGGGGAAAAAGAGCTCCATCCCCATCAAAGCCAGTGGCAAGAAATAAAGTACCAAGGTACTTGCTTTTCAAAAATGTTCTATCAAGGCCAAGAAGAGGCCGACAGGCATTCAGAAAACCATAGATTGATGCCTGAAATGATATGAAGAGACGCTGGAAGCAATTATCTGCTAGGTTTCCATAAACAGATGCAATACTCCCAGGATTTGTCCGTTTAACCTGGTCACAGTACTGGGGAAGCAAGCGATACCCTTCTTCAAAGGATCCACGCATAGCAGCCATGATGCGTTCCTTGCCTCTCCATGCTTGCTTATACGATAAAGTAATACCATGTACCCGGTGAATCTCTTCTAATATCTCCTTTGGCCTGTAATTAGGATTCTCCTTAAGCCGTTGCTCCACAGAGTTTGCAACCCATTGGACTGAAGCTTGTTGATGGCCAAGATGAGAAATTCCACCACATATATGAGACTCATGGATGGTCCTGATTGTGAAAGTTGGAACACCTGGGAGCTTTGCTGCATGTATGCGCCAGGGACATCCCTCACTTGCACATTTAGCTGTGAAACGAGTCTTGTCTGATTTTATTGTCTGCATTTCAAAGTGAAGGGCGATCGCTGTATCTCTCAATGCCCTGCGGCAGCTGAAGACATCCGGAAACTCTTGCCCCACTGCCAGCTCAAAGTTAGGAGCTATAGAAAGAGAACGGGCCTGAATAACAGGGCTATATACCATGAGCTGGGACTGCTCAATAGTCAAGTCCTGAACAGATTCCAATCCCATTTCCTGCTCCTGGACCACAGTTAGTTCCAGGTTGTCATCAAGTTCATGGTTTTCTGAAACAACCAATTCATTGTTCTCCGATAAATCTAACTCATGGTTCTGGGAAGTAAGAACCAGTTCATGGCCTCCCTGTTCAGGTTTTCGATCCATACCTAAACTGTTTTCATGTCCGTAACCGTGACCAACTTCCCCTTCATCATCCTGGCTCTGTTCCAACCCCAATTCATGGTCATTATGATGTCCTAAATCCAGTTCATGATCATGTCCCATACCTAAATGATGTTCATGTGCTTGCCCGAGTTCCAAATCATGGTTCTGGCTTACAGCTAAATTGTGATCATGGCCTAAGATCAACTGTTGATTCTGACTGAGCCGTAAATTGTGACTTTGCCCAAGTATCAAGTCATGGTTAGCCATTGAATGTATCACTAAGGATATATCAGCAGCTGCAGCAAATCAGCGCCTCGAACAAACTATCAACTTCAAATTGATACGGTACCCACAGTATCAGTGCAAACCTGTCAAGCAAATAGAACTTTAAATTGAGGAGTCCTTCCAGATCTTTCACATCCATACCCAAAGCTTAGATAAAAACATGACTTCACAACAAAAGTACAGATAACAAAGATGCAAACACAATAACATGCAAAAATGTGAAACCCACCCTTGGCTGTTATTGACTTTCTTCCTTGTTTGAATATGTTAGCCCAATAAGCCCAAGTCATTAATCAGCAAAATCTTAATGGAGCTAAGTCAAACCTTAACCCAATTTCCGCAAAGAAAGGAGCGGAACCCTACCAGTTCCTATGATGACACACTTTAGGCTTAAGGGAGCTCCCAGTTTCTAGGCACCAGAGAAAATCAAGTTTGTGAGGTTTCTGAGAGAAGGAATAGCTCAATTATCTCAAGAAATAAATTAAAGAACTCAGAAACATTATTTTTACAAAAAAAAATATCGAAATTTTGGTCAGAAAATCATGTCCAATCGAGAAAGAAGAAAACAACATTCGCCATTTACACATTCCCTTCCGCAACTATTCAACCACAATTATAGCTTCAAACAAAAACCAAAAATATACTCATCAGTTAAAATACTCACAAGAACATAATTGAGACTAAAAACACAAAAACCAAAGAGCACGCAGGAAAAGAGCCTCACTTTAAACAGATATCGTACCAGGACAAGGGGAAACAAACCTTGCAATGGCAAAACAATTCAAAAAACAAGAACTGGGTTTTGCTCAAACTACATGCAACATAATCCCAAACAATTACTTCAAAATAAAAACCACCTAAAACCAAAAAAAAGTCAATCAAAACCCTAGCTCAAAAGCAAAACAGTATAATCAGAACCCAGAAAAGAAAAACCAACCTTGATCATTCTAAACATGGAAAAATATGAAGTGGGTATCGATCAAAATCTGAACTTGTCAAGTGAAGACACTGGTACAAGCACAGATCATGCCCTAAAAACAAAATTAGAGTTCTCTGTCTGTAATTATGTGTTTGGAGAGAAAAAAATTAGAGGAGGAGAATTTGAAAAAAGGCGGGTAAGGTAGGGAGAGATCGGGAAAAATAAAAACAAATTGAGAGTAGAAGGGCAAGGAGGAGAGAAGGGTGAGATTGGGAAAATAGAGAGAAGGGCAGAAGAGGGAGTGTAGGGTTTGTAAGGGCTGAGAAGGGAAATACAGAATTTGATGGTAAGAGAGAGACGGGGTATTTGTGTCAACGAAACTTTTTGAAGGGTGTTTTTTCCTTTGGGTTTGTTTTGTAATTAATGTTTTTTCGTAGGGAATTTTATAATTTGTGGCTTTTAAGGGGGCATGTATCCATTTTCTTTGCTTTGTACGAGAAAGTAAGAATCTATGTCATCTAACTATCTTTGATTTGGTTCTGTACATTTTTTTCAGGACTCCAAAGCTTTATAATTTTCAGGAATATTTTTAATTCAAAAATATATTAAAATAATTTATTTATTATATTATAATATTAAAATCACTAGAAAATAATACTTTTTTTATATCAAAAACACTTTTAAAATACATCCAAACATAAATAGAAATACAATACTCAACAAAAAAACACAAAAACTTTTCCATAATCCATAAGTAAAAAGCAAAAATTCCTTAAACATTTATTTATTGAATATAACACTTATAAAATCCTTAGCATTACAACATACATAAAATTAAAATATAAATCCTCAACTTCCACTATTAATTAAGAAAACTAAAACTATTAATTTCTGAAAATAAGTTAATCTCGTTTTCTCTATTTTTTTCCTATTCACACATTATATAAGATCTTGAATAATATATAATATTCTATTAACATTCTATTCTCATTATCAAAACTATGACGATGCTTAAGAACAAGTCAACAAAAGTTAATAATATTAAAATTTATAAATAATAAATTATATCAAAATTCATGAATTATTAAGATATAGTATTATTTTTAAAATAACAACAACAGCGAGTGTATCTTTTCATCATCTTATGTTACTTTTGATTCCTTGAGAAAAAAGAACAAAAAAAAACTCAAAAAGTCTATCATTCTTTTTGACAAACTATACTAAACTCATACAAGGTCTCGATAAGTTTTATGGCTCTACAAAAGACAATAATATATAGAACTTGGTGAACAAAGACTGCCAGATAGCAGCACCCGACAAGAGTCCCTGAAAATGAATGTGTTCCCCTTTTTTCAACTATAAATAGGCATCATTTGTAAGAGCAAAGTAGAGCTAAGTAATGAGAAGAGGAGAAGAAGAAAAAAGAAGAGAGAAAGTTGTCTTGGATGTAGCTTGTAGTGGCACGCAGGGTGATAAATATTAAGGAACCATCTCATTTAAAAATTTAAATTGATAAGTAAAGTTTTAAAATACCTCCTCAAGTGAGGGCACTTTGAGTTTTAAACTTGCATAAGTTCATACTAACTTATGCTTGATTTTTATCAAATAGAATGAGAGTGATGGGATTTGAAATCGTGATCGTTAGGTCAACAAGACTCTGATACCATGTTACGGAATCATCTCACATAAAAAGTTAAACTATTAAGTGAAATATCAAAATATGATTTATATCATTCTCTAACAAGAAAGATGGAAGATGAGTTGAGTGAATTGTTCCTCCTTTTCCATTGATGTGAATTCTTGTTCTCTCCTAGTGATATGATATTGGATTTTCTGGAAATATAGATAAATTGCTGAATCACGTTAAAAAAATGTGTTTAGCCTGAGGGCAAACTAAAATCTATCAATCTATTGCTTGATGTAAATGTTAATCAATTGAGACTATGTAACCTCAATGTGACATTTATACATATAATGAGTTTGTACTATGTTCTTTCTTTCTTTCTTTCTCTTTATTTCATATAACTGAATAAAGAAAAAAATATTGGAGACACAAAAACAATGAATTCTCTGTATGGAGCCTGGAGACATTGGAGGATTTTTATTTATTTATTTACTTTTTTTACACTCCATGCATCAAATAAATAAATTGGAGGGTCACATGCGTGACATCATGAGGAACCAGTAATTGTTTTAGCAATGTCTAGCACTACAAGTCTAAATATACCAGTTTTGACAGTTAATTTTCGCGGTAATCTTTGCTGTCCTGTTTTAGTAGTATTTGATTTGATAAAAAGTAGTCCTTTTCAAATCTTTTAAGAAGTCCCTTTCAAATCTTTTTTTCAAAGGGGCAAGGGCAACACTTTCGGTCTCTTGTCTCTCACCAACAAAGCCGACTTTTAGGCTTTTGGTGTGCTTGAATTTTCTCTCTTTTCTTCTCTTTCGACATTTTAATATTGCCAATGTCTGAAAACTACGTGCACTGTTGTATTTAAACCCAAATACTTCAAGAATAAAAAAACAAGTACTTGTCCTGTTTTTGTTTTGTTCTGTTTGAATCTCTCTTTGTATATTCCTGTCTTCTTTTTTTTAACAATTACTGAGATAGAAGCTACATGGGATGTGTGAAGATGGATGACTTTGATTTGATTTTCTGGCTCTGAATTCCTGGATTCTTTACTGCACAGGTCAGTCTATTCAACTTTGACTTTTTTATTTATTTAATTATTCTGGTTTTGATCATGAATTTACTGTTATCTTTCCTATGTTAATAGTAGTGGTTTTAACTCTTTGAGGGTTTCTTTTGAGTTTTCTTCTTCTATGAAAGTTAATCTTAATGACCTTTTGATTTCTGAAATTTATCCTGTAATTCAATTCAATTCTAGTTTTCTAATTGTTGTTGTTGTTGTTGTTGTTTTTAATAGTTTTTTTTTGCTTCTAAGCTTTGGCTATCTGATGGTACTTCCATTTTCATTTTCTAATTTTGGCTAAAATGCTTTTTTTTTTAATAGTAAGATCCTAATTTGGGTTCTAAATGGGGTTTGTGGTTGTTGATACTGTGAAAATGAGGAGATTTTCCTTTATTCAAATGTTGATCTGCTGGCTCTGGCTTAGCACGTAACCGGGGCCTTTTCCATGGTTTTTCGTACCTGATCCATGTGTATTGTTTTTCCTTTGAGTTCTGTCTTTTCTTGCCAAGCTTAGGCTGCACATTTATATTTTCCTTTATCGGTTTAGAACTTTCTCCCAAACCATCAAAAGAAAACAAAAGAAGAAGAAAAACTGCTCCTTTATTCAGCGTATAAGTTGGATTTGGATTCGGAATCAGATTATTAGTTTTTATCATGAAATAGAACTTGGTCTGCTAGCTTCTGATGTGGAAACATGCCTGACATTCTTGGATTACCGAGTTTGTATTTTCCTGTAATGAATTTTTAGTTATCTTCTGAGGCGGAGGTATATGCTGTATTTTTCATGGCTAACTGAGTCACAACTCACATTAAATGTGTCCAATCATTGCTCAAAATTCAGAATTTTGTTTATTAGCTTTTAATCGAACCTGTATGTCAAGAATTTGTGGTGTTTTCCCCTATTAGAAATGCATCTATGTTTATTTTCCAATCTAGATCTCTTGCTCTCTTCCAGGTTGTAGTCACATCTTGTTACTGACTTGTGATGTTGAACAGACATTAGGGTTCTAATATTCATAGCTCCTTTGAAGCGAAATGAGTATATTCTATCGGAGAGGATTTCTTTTACATATTCTTGTTTCAATATTTTTTTTTTAATGTGTGCTTGTTGCATTGTATGCAGGACTTCATTTGGCTTCATATATGTTTTGTTTTTTTAATAATTAAAAAAACAAGTGCTTATACCCTTTTTATTTTACTAGTTTCAGGTCTCCAATATTCTTCAGGTTTATTACAGTGTTGAATCTTGCTTCGGATTGTTGAACATTTCAGGAGGGTTGGAGTTTCTGCTCCTTCGATTAATCAATATCCCATTCTGATTTATTTTTTTAATCCTGCTGAAGCATGGCTGCCAGTGGGGTTTCGTCTGTTCAATCAAAGAAAAAGTCTTGGAGCATCAGCACTGCTTTGGCATCTGCTGTTTTGGAATGGTTGCTAATGTGTATGCTCTTCACCAATGCTATTTTCTCGTATTTAATCACAAAATTTGCATCTCAATGGGAATTGCAGACCCCATGTTTGCTATGCTCAAGACTGGATCATATTCTGGGCTCTAGAAAGTTGAGATATTGTTGGGATTTGATCTGTGGCGATCATAAGTTGGAGGTCTCATCCCTGGTTTTCTGTCATGCTCACAACAATCTCGTCGATGTCCATGGAATGTGTGAAAATTGCCTTTTCTCATTTGCCACCATCAATAAGTCCAATGCTGAAACATATAGATTGTTGGTTGGGAAGTTGGGGGAGGATTCTAGCTCTGGTTTAGATCAGGACCCTCTACTTGATGATCATAGTTCAGTTACGAGACTATGTTCTTGTTGCAATGAACCATGGATTCCCAGAGGATATTGCCAAAAGTTGATTCGGGCTGCATCAGTTGGCTCTGGGGCTGCTAAAATAAAGAAAACTAAACGATCCACACCCATCAGAAGCACTCGTCGAAGAACTAGTGGGTTTGATCCTTTATCTCATGTAGGTTACACCGAACTCAAGTTCATTTCTGATACTGAATCTGAAGTCATGTTTTTTTCTGATGATGGTGGTGCAAATGCTGCAACTCAAAAAGATATTTCAGCTGGATACGTGCAGCCAGAGCCTCGCACTATCATATTAGTCAATGATTATGCCTCAGAGAAACTGATTGATCCGGTCTCTGCACCTGAGCCATCAATTTTGACCTCAAAGGTGCAATTTGATGCTATCCAGTCCCACACTGTTACTGCAACAGAACCTGAAGTTCCTATCCGACATGATTTGGAAGAGCTTAATTGGCAACAGGCTGATTGTAAGGCTAATCCCTTTGCACTTCCTGAGTTCATTTCCCGTGATAAACTTCTGCCGCCATCAATTTCCAGAGACAGCCCTCGAAAAGCGTTGAAAGGAAGAAAGCATGTTTCTGTAGACGAAGTTCCTCGATCATCATATGTCAAAGAGACTCCAGTGGAAACATCAAATGAAAGCAAGATTGTTTCGGCGAACAATGTTCATCCATCATCAAAATGGAGAGAGAGTCCTGTCAAAATTTCAGATGAGAGAAAGCTTATTTCTCTTGCTGATTTCCTTCCATCATCAAAGGGAGCACAAACTTCTGTTCTAGGATTAAAAGAGAGATGTAAGTTCAAATTCTTTCTTCATCAAATGCAATATCCAATACATATTAAGGATATCCAAGAAATATCATTTACACATTCAATCTTGACATGTTTAAGAATTATGCGACACACGCTAGGGAGAACTTGAACTTGAAGCAAACTCCTTACAGGGTGATGGAATTTGAGATTGAATAATTTTAATTCTGTAGGGGCTACAAAGCGAGTCCAAATTATTGTGAATGATGCTAATTCATATTTTGGTTACCTTCTCTTACTTAATTGTTACATTCCACAGGTATAGCCAGAGAAGTGGAAGATTGGCAGATGGATTGTGAGGATCTCTGCAAGGCAGAAAGTCAGTCAGCTAAAAGAATTGACACAGCTTCAGAAATAAACCCTATTTCAGGTGAAAATGGTCAGCAATTCGCAAACTTATTGGATCTCAGTGATGCTTATAAGGTAGCTGTTGGCAATAGGAGAAGGCAATTGTCTGGTGTTCTTGCTGAACAATGGACGGGGAAGGGTTCTTCAAGATTAAGCGAAGAGATGAAGCTTTTACTTTCACATCTCTCCACTTCTAGAGACCAGTCAATGAATGCTATGAGTCCTAGAGTTCCTATCAGTCCTAGAGTCCTTGTTAGTCCTAAATTATCATTAAACAGTGATGAATTAAGGACTTCTGATGCTTCCAGTGTCGTAGGAATGCAAATTCTTCAAAAGCGAATCACACTTGAAAGAAATGAATCTAGTCTATCTTTGGATGGAAGTATTGTCAGTGAAATTGAAGGCGAAAGTACTGATGATCGGTTAAAACGGCAGGTTGAGCATGATAAAAAATTGCTGAGTGCTTTGTACAAGGAATTGGAGGAAGAAAGGAATGCGTCCACAATTTCTGCAAATCAAGCAATGGCCATGATCACTAGACTACAGGAGGAGAAAGCAGCACTCCACATGGAAGCTCTGCAGTACCTAAGAATGATGGAGGAGCAATCTGAGTATGATATGGAGGCCCTGCAAAAAAAGAATGACCTTCTCACAGAGAAGGAGAAAGAGGTCCAAGATCTAGAAGAGGATCTTGAGTTTTATAGGAGTAAGTTCCCCGATGAATCCATCCTTCAGACACCGATTCCTGACAGAAAGGAAACAGGTTCGAGTGTGGATCACTCAGAAGCTGGATGGATATATAGCACAACCCCCAATAGAAACTCGGTTACAGAAAAACCTGATGTCTTCCATAAAGTTGAAGCAACGAATACATCACTCGGGGATAAGAATATCATTACTGTGAATAGTTCTTTGTTAGAGTTTGAAGATGAAAGGTCATATATTACACAGAGTTTGAAGAAGTTGAAAAGGAAGCTTTTTCTGCTCTCTAACAAGGGGCTAAGCTTAGACTTGATCAATGGTAAATGTTCTGAAGGAGAAAAAGGAAATAACTTGAGGGAGCTGAATAGCAAAGTGGGTCTTAAACAGAACATTGGGGCAGAAGAGAATGAATTATCAATGACTGATAGAAGAAGTGACCCTGTTGAAGGACATGTTTCTTTACTTGAGAAATCTTTCATTGGTAGTAAAGAGAACAGTGAGGTTTTTTATAGTGGGGAAAGCTCTCCTATGCCCCCTCTAGAAATTGATCTAGACTCTCTCGTAAATGAAGTTTCTGATCTCAGTGAGAGGCTGGAAGCTCTCGAGGCAGACCGGAATTTCCTTGAGCACATCATTAACTCAATCAGATATGGAGAGGAAGGGCTTCATTTTATCAAGGAGATAGCCTTTCACCTGAAAGAATTACGAAAGATCGGGATACCGAAAATGGAGCAGGAGCAAATCACTGCTTAAGGCTGCTGTATGAAAACCATGACAAATGCGAGTACTACAATGCATTCTTTCTTTGCACCAGAGACATTTGATTCTGAATTTCTCAAGGTTCTTCTGATAATGCAGTTCATTCATGCTTTTGTGCTTTAATTTGTCTGGTTGCTTCGTTATGCAAAAAGACATTGATGAACAGGAAAGTGTACAAAATTTGGCAAAGCTGGTAATGAAGATTGCAGTCAATTGTACAGTATCACAAGCTTGTTTTCTCTCTGGACAGAAACCATAGGATTGAATATCAAATAGTGTCATCTCTCATTATTCCTTGGCTCACAATCATCACAAATCCAGTGAAATTAATACCACTTCCCCTGCCCCCCTTCAGACCTGCGTTTGGAGGGGGTTTTCTTCTTTATTTTTTCATGTTTTGAGTGTGATTAGCAAGGTTGTCAAAATCATGATTTTGACACGACACAAAATTGGTTTTTGAACTCGGATTATAAAATCGGATCGTGAAATCGTACGTAAAATATCTCCGTACAGAAACTAGGGTTCTGTAATATATTTTAGTTATTATGTACACCAATATTCATGTCAATATTCTATAAATTACTCTGGAGTCCACCAAAAATGAGAGAAATTCTCAAAAAAATTCAATTTTTTATTGAATAATTGACTGATTTCGGCCAAAGAGCTTACAAGCATATTTAAAGTGATAACCTAACCCTAATTCTTGTTGGACAAGAAAAAGGGACTAATTACTAAAAATTATCAAAAATAGCAAAATTGAGATAATTATGGAAATTAAAACTGTTAGAAATCCTGAGCAAATGGGAATTGATGGAGTCGATTTGAACTTGAAAATCAAAAGTTACGGAAAATTAAACTTTTATAAAAATAGCAAGAACGACGATTTCGGAGCCTAAACGACAGAATTCAGCTAAAAAAGGTCACGCCGAAACGCATTACCTATGCGAGTTTCGTGTTATTCTGACTTTGACCCCTGAACTACAGGAATTCAATTGCCCTTGAATTTAAGATGTTCTCTCTTCAACATATACACATCCGTCACTTATTTTATATTACCTCAGAAGAACGAGTAAAACCGCGGTTATTTTGGATTCTTATAAGAAATGCACGATCTAATTCAAACTTGAGACCTACTGTATAAATCATAAGTAATTATTTACCTTCAGGTCATGCCAATGAATTCATGAACAAAATCACGATTCAACTAAAAGTAAAAGATAAATTTGAACCTTATTATTCTTGTAACATACATCAGCATGTAAGCCCCGATAGTATCTAACAAATAGAAAATGATGAGTCCTTCAAGGTTATTAATATTTTTATTTTTTATGGTTATTGGATATTAGTGTTCCTTTAATCTAGTTTTTTTTTTTTTTTTTTTTTTTTTGAGATATAACATCTGTTAGATTAGTTTTCATAGATGGACCTTTTATAGTACTGAAGAGATATTAGTGTTTCTTTAATGTTAGGGTTTTTTTAGATTAGTTTTTTATTCCAAGCTTTTTTTCTATATATATATGAGGAGCAGCAATTAAATTTTAAATTTCACTTCAATTGAGTGATTGTTTGAAAATGAAATTTAATCTTTTTTTGTTAAAAAATATTTATTTTGTTTTAAAATAAAATAATAATTTTAATATACTTATGATAAAAATAAATTTTAAAAATAAAAAAATATTATTCTAATTTATTTTGAAATAAAAATACTTGAAAACACACAAGTGTTTCAGAAACTGAGAACAACATAAGCTCTCTCTCAGCAAGCGGCTAACCTTTGACACTCCATTGCCTTCCTAGTTACTACTTAAAGTACAGACAAAACCCCAACCACAAAACCCGCCTCAGGTACAAGGATGATGATGCTTCTGCAACAAACAACTTCGGTGACAAAACTTTCAGTGTTTTCAAAATCTGATTTTTGTTTCGAGCATTGTTCCTCCTCTTCAGCAAGATTATGTTTCATGGACAAGCACACCAACTCCTCTTCTTCCTCCTCCTCGCTAAAACAGTCTTTCAAACAATATCAAAGTCCAGTCTTGGCTTGTCATGCATCAACTGACACTAACGATACTTCTTTAAGGTTCGTGCCCATATACCAGTTTATTTATTTATTTTTTATTTGCATTCTATTTGTACCCGGATGGATTTTTTGCAATAAAAACAATAAGAGAAGGAAAAGGAAGTAAAACTTCATTTGTCTATATAGCCATATGCGATTTTTTGCATGCCTTATTCAAGTTTGTGTTTTCATTTACTTTTGGTTTTATTATATAGTACCCTGATAGAATTTTTGATAGAAAATAAATATAAAAAATAAATACCTGTCTTGTGTTGGTATCTTGTTGGAGCTGAGTGATTAGATTGTTTATTGTGGTGAATGTAGAAAAGATTACTTGCCAGTTCATGGAGTGTCTGAGGTGATTGTTGGTGTATTGGGAGGTGGGCAATTGGGCCGTATGTTATGCCAAGCAGCTTCAGAAATGGCGATTAAAGTCATGGTTTTGGACCCGATTGTGAATTGTCCAGCGAGTTCGATTGCATATGATCATATGGTTGGAAGCTTTGATGATAGTGAAACGGTTCATGAATTCGCAAAAAGGTCCGGTATTGATGGAATTCGGTTGTGGGTATTGGAAATTCTGTGTCCTTTTGTATTTAATTTTGCCATTACGGTGTTGTAGATGTGCAGTGTTGACTGTGGAGATTGAACATGTTGATGTTGCTACGATGGAGAAGCTTGAGCAGCAAGGAGTTGACTGCCAACCAAAAGCTTCTACTATTAGAATCATCCAAGTATGCCTCTTTTAATTTTCAGACTTAACTGGTGATGCTATTTCGCAAACCACATGCTACTTTGGCATTTAGACTTACTTTGTTGGGAGTTTTGATTTTACTTTAAAACCAAACACGATTTTGGCTTTGTGATGAAATTTCTTGGTGGATTCTTGTTTTCAATCTTGCAGGATAAATATCTCCAGAAGGTTCATTTTTCTCGGCATGGGATTCCCCTTCCAGATTTTATGCAGGTTGGTTGCTGTTAACAAGTATTTCCCTGGAGGATTCTACCTTCAGTTTTCATTACCTATCGTTAGCTTCACATGTTCTAGTTACCTGGTATTGAAGTATGACTGATACAGATTGATGATCTCGAAGGTGCCAAGAGGGCAGGTGACTTATTTGGCTATCCTCTAATGCTCAAGAGCAGAAGGCTAGCTTATGACGGGCGTGGGAATGCAGTTGCTAAGAATGATGAGGAGCTTACTTCCGCGGTAAATGGTAGGATGTTCTATACTGAAGTCCAATTACTAAAGAAATTGGTATCCCATTTAAGCTTGACTACACTTGTATTCCTATATGCTATTGATTAACAGCAGTTTAGTATCCACCATTTCTTAATTGTCATTCTAAATGTTAAGGATCCAAATGCTGTGGCTAGAGAAGATCTATCATATGTTTTAATAAAGGCTTTTTCATCTCCTTTTCTTCTTGTCTGGATTAGACACGGGTAAAGCATAATTGCCATTTGGCTTGTGGAGACTCAACCAAAAGATGTTATGGACCTTTAAGCTGGGTTTTTGAGGTTTTGGGTGTAGAATCATACAAAATGAAACTTGCCCCTCCCAGGGCGTTGAATATATATTTGATGGCATTATCAAATTCTTGGAAAGAATGTAAAAGCCTTACTCGTCTAGTTTGGACCTATCAAATGGAAAAATTACCACCTATTGACAGTCAGTAATCTGTGTGATTTTGTCATGGTTTAGATTATGCTATATTCATGGTGTCTAGAGCTCATAGTTTCATATATGTTAATCCAAGGCTAAAACAGGAAGTTGTTTCCCTCATATCCGTAATAACTTTAGCAAAGAGCCGCTGAGACCTGCTGCATTCTTCGCCCAGACAGGAAAGGCTTTCAATATCTTGACTTAAAAGCCTTTAGATGTTTTTGAATGATTATGCTTTTCACAGTTTTTGATAGTTTTCTTGAATATACTGTAGGAATTAGGCATGTCTAACTACTTACTTCATCTCTCCATTATTTCTCTGACCTTTCTTTGTCACACTTGCTTACCTCTAGTCATGTTCATAGTCATAGGCTTTCGTTTTGCATGTCTAGCTGAATTTGAACAGTTGTTGGCAATTGACTTCTTATCATTTTATGATCAAGGGCGTTTCTAGCTGGAATTTTCCTTGAACCTCGTATATCTAGTCTTGCCATTTCAATTCTATCTAAAGATCTACTTTAATTTCCTCATCCTTGCTGCATTTCATGCTTTGTTTGTGGCTCTTATTTTTATTTTCTATATAGAAATAGGTTGTGGTGGATCAACTCCTTTTTGTAATGTAATATTTATGATATTTTCCAGCTCTTGGAGGATTTGCTCGTGGTTTATATGTTGAGAAATGGACTCCCTTTGTAAAGGAGCTAGCTGTCATTGTGGGTAGAGGAAGAGACAATTCCATCTCCTGTTACCCTGTTGTTGAAACAATCCACAAGTATGATACAGATATGACATTTCCATACTCTTTTCTTGTAGCTATATTTTGGTTTTCAGTGCATTTGGTAGCAACAATGTTTGAGTTTGTCAGATGAGTTTGATGTGATAATGTTTATCTATTAGTATCGTTCCATCTGCTTACATCTGATTGAAGACATTGAGTCTTGCAGAGAAAACATTTGTCATGTAGTTAAGGCTCCTGCTCATGTAACATGGAAGATCAGAGAACTTGCCATTGATGTTGCACATAAAGCTGTTAACTCATTAGAAGGTGCTGGTGTGTTTGCAGTGGAGTTGTTTTTGACAAAGGATGGTCAGGTTGTATTTGAAATTCAGATTGTTATGTTTTCTCTGCAATGCATTTCATTATTCTCAGGAACTTGTTGTTGACTAATTTGTTGATGTTTTCCCTTCGAACAGGTTTTACTGAATGAAGTAGCCCCTAGACCTCATAATAGTGGTCATCATACAATTGAATCCTGTTACACCTCACAATTCGAACAGCATTTGAGAGCTGTTGTAGGTCTTCCACTTGGTGATCCATCGATGAAGACTCCAGCTGCTATCATGTACAATCTACTGGGTGAAGACGAGGTGAATTGTGCTCTTCTCCATCTCCAATTTTTCTTTTCATATTCCACTTTGTTTAATCTTTTGAAAACTATAATAAGAACTTTGGTGGAGGCTTTTTGTTTCCGGGTCACATGTTTGAATATCCTTTTATCACATGCACACCCACAACTATGCATATGCACTCTGGTAGAATTTGGTTACATGTGTGTTAATATGTGTGGAATGCTATTATGTATTTGGTGATCTCAAAAGTTGTTGCACAATGCAACTTACATGGAGCATTGGCCAAATGTTTTGTAAGATCTAAGGGCCAATCTGAGGAAAGGGAAAAGCTAGGACATGATTTGAATATTAACTTTGAATTTTGGGTGGGGATTATCGATATAACATGCAACCAATTTGTTGAGCTGAGGAGCATCAAATATTTTTAACATATTGGAAATAGGAAGAAGAGGTTATTCAAAGTTCCTTGTTGATGGTGAGTTCGCAATAAAAGTCATTCAAAGTTGGCCTGTGACATGAGCTTCTGAGTATTTCATCCGTTTTCCAAATATTTGTTCACTTCTGGTGCTCATGGAACTCTGATTCAATTCCAGTGTTATAGGATTCTCCATTGATTGTATGGGTGGGTGCTTCAGGCTTGGGTGAACATTTTGTTTTCTTAGTTGAAAAATTGGCAGCTCCTCCATATATCTACATAAAAAATGTAGTCAAATTTTTGCTATGTTATGTTATTTAATTGGCTAATGACAATGTTTATGCTTTTAGGGTGAGCCTGGTTTTCACTTAGCTCATCAGCTGATTGGAAGGGCATTGAACATACAAGGGACTGCAGTTCATTGGTATGATAAACCAGGTTTGTTCTTCATAAATTCTATGAATTACCGAATTTCATTCTTTCTCCTTCTCTCTTCTTCTTCATTATCATAATAATTGTGTAGAAATGCGAAAGCAACGAAAGATGGGTCATATCACTATTGTTGGCTCTTCTGTGGGCATAGTAGAAGCACAGCTAAAATCAATGCTGAAGGATGAAGGTTCTGAGACACAGACTGCAGGTAGGTTTTCCTAACATGACTTGATCACTGTACTCAATCTGTGTGGCTAGATGACATGTTCTAGCTGTATGGTTTTCCACACCTACTCTCAGAGCAAATTTCTAGAAGTTGCATTTGAAGTATGTATCTGTCCATAAGTTAAAATAGAGATTAAATACCCTTTCTATTGTTCAATCAAGTTCAATCTTTGGATTCATGTTAATTCTTAATTTATTGGAGATAGGTACAGGGGGTAGTGGACTTTTCTTGCTGTTCATTATGGAGGCTCTACCCTCATGAATATAAGCACATTTGTGATCAGTTGCATATTTTTTCTGGTTATTAATTATTATTATTAGACCTTACTGTTATGCTTTATGAGATATATGGTCTCTCAGTTTAGGTTGATTGTGTTTCCCTATTGTTTGTTACAATGTAGTTTCTCCATGTGTTGGGATCATTATGGGCTCTGATTCAGATCTACCTATTATGAAGGATGCTGCGATTATTTTGAATATGTTTGGTGTGCCTCATGAGGTTTACTTTCAAACTTTCAGTTATTTTCCTGGAATGCACCAGCACTGGTTTCTTTTGTTCCATGTATACCAGACCTCCATGGTTAACAAAATATAACTTGCAGGTGAGAATAGTATCAGCACATCGAACTCCTGAAATGATGTTCTCGTATGCCCTGTCTGCTCGGGACCGAGGCATTCAAATCATCATTGCCGGTGCCGGTGGCGCCGCTCACTTGCCAGGCTAGTTACACCTATGCTATACTCTTTATAGAATACTATGTTTGTCAACTTCCTCACTCACTGGCCATAATGAAGCATTGGTTTAACTTTACAGGCATGGTAGCTTCACTAACCCCATTGCCTGTTATCGGTGTCCCTGTGCGTGCTTCTGCTTTGGATGGAATGGATTCTCTCTTATCAATTGTACAGGTACATTATTTTGTCGTAGATAATATCAATTTCTCATGGCACCCAATGTCAAGAGATACATTCCATTACTAGTATTTGATGTTTTCATTGTTTTTTAATATGCTCATTATTTTTTCTAATTTCTTTCATTAAATCCTTTGTTACCCTATTGTTATCCAGATGCCAAGGGGAGTCCCTGTTGCAACTGTGGCAATTAATAATGCCACAAATGCAGGTTTGCTGGCTGTAAGGATGTTGGGTGTCGGTGATGCTGACCTTGCGGCAAGGTTCTCACTCTCTGTTTCTGTGTGTGTGACAGTGTAACAATTGAAGGTGTCCCTAACGTTTCCTTTCTGATTCGCAGAATGAGCCAGTATCAGGAAGACACAAGGGATGATGTCTTGAAGAAGGCAGAAAAACTACAAACTGATGGTTGGGAATCTTATTTGAATCTTTGAGCACCAGAAAACCTGTCTGGCGATTTTTGTTTTCTGTCCTTTCTGTGTGATGGACCACAATTTTGAGAGTTCCATGCCTGCCATTGAAATTCCTTCAACCTACCCCTAAACAACAATTTTGCATCCGCAAAAGGATCATGAATTGGTGTACCAGATACCAAAAACCTGCCACCCGAGTATTGAATTCAAGTGCGATGCATCTGGGATCTTGGTGGAATTACTGATAACTTTTCTGATCATTTGTAACATATCAGAAGGCTGAAAAGGAGATAGTTTTGACAGAGGATGGGGGGGGCGGGGGGGCTTGTATCCATAATTGTATGATACCTGTTCTTTCCCTGTTCAATAATAGTCAATTAAAGTTAATTCTTTCTGTCTGTGCTGAGAACCAGTTCATCTCTTTCTTCTTCTGTTTGTCCTTTTAGGCTTCACAGGTCACACAACCTCCATTGTAAAGCATGTTTAGCAAGGTGATATCAACCATTTTAGCTCCTTGGTATTCTCAGGTGATCCCTAACTTGTCAGAAAAGCAAATGGAGATCCCAGATTCACTAAACTCTTTAACGATTGTCTTTCCTATTCTGGACAACGTCAAGCCTTGACTTTGTCAAGATCTAAGAGGTTCTCCATTCAATTACGAGTGTTGATAGACGGACTGATTTCGATGCCACTTTGGAAGACCGCTGCCTGTAAATTTGTTTGAAGTCAGGAGTCCAAGTCATCAAATCAAAATTCATGCAAGCCATTGCGGCCTGAATTGAAATTGTATGTTCAACATTGTTAGCAGCAAACTGATGACTAAAGAGCACGAGAGAAGCAGAATAAGGAGTAAGGTGATGGCATTAACTGGCTTTTCAAACAATGGAATGAAGATTATTAGCAGCCAGGAGATGATCCAAGGCGTGGTGCTGATGAATACTGTGGCTCTCTTGTTAGGGTACGAGTCACCGAGTTTGGCCGTGTCATGCCTGTAATGGCCGTCAATACCATGTTTATTAGAGAATAATATAAATTGTATATTGAGATTTCACCTAACAGTTTAAAGTTTTAGATAAAATGATTTTTA
Organism: Salix suchowensis; assembly: GCA_029030765.1. Classification (NCBI taxonomy): domain Eukaryota; kingdom Viridiplantae; phylum Streptophyta; class Magnoliopsida; order Malpighiales; family Salicaceae; genus Salix; species Salix suchowensis. The sequence continues at coordinate 10,644,653 of CM054992.1, read as the reverse complement.
ATATGATATCAGAGCCTTATTGACGTAGCAGTTATGAATTTGAATCTCAACACGCTCATTCTATTTGATAAAAATCAAACATAAAATAGTGTGGAACTGTGTGCAACTTTTAAGCCCAACAAGTTTTCACTTGAGAAGTTGTATTAGAAAATAATACGAATCATAAATTGAAGTATCAGCTAATAGTTTGAGTTTTTAGATAAATTGATCGATTTACTTTGTAGTACCACATAGTTTAGTAGATTTTTTCACGTTTAGGGCAGAGGCTCAAAATTAAAACCCAATTGGTTTCACATTTCAAGCAAATTTTAGCCATTAGAACAAAGCAGAAAAATCTACATATTGGCCATGACTATTTTTTTTTTATTTCACGAAAAGGTCAAATAACCACCCCATGCATTATGTGGAATTTGACCCAAAATATGGAAGAGAAATATAACAAGGCACTCAATATGAAATGCGTCAATTAATTAATAAATTTTATTATTATTATTATTATTATTATTATTATTATTATTATTATTATTACCTTTTTCTATTTATTTAATGGCTAGATCATACTATTATACCATATTTTTTTCATATATATTGTATTGATTAACAATCATTTCACGTATGCTTGAAAATAAATATTTAAAACTAAAAAGAGGTTCATAATAACATAATGTTAAGTGAAAATCATTTACTAATTATTATTTATAAGAGTTATATATTTAAACTATTAATTATTATGTTTAGAAGGACAATCCAGAACGACCCTAATTTTTAATTTGGTACAATTATATTACACTAAATCAATATATTTTAATAAACTAATTATAAGGCTCACAAACTAAATAAAATCAAGCTATTAAAATAAAATATAAAAAAAACTATTAGAATTCTCTTTAAAAAATATATACTGTAAATTAGTCAATATACATGCAGACAAGAAGAAACTAGTATAAAGAAAAAACACGAGTATGGACCCAAAACGGCAACTGACCAGCAGCAAAATGTTCCCAAAACGGTGCCCCAAGTAACAGCTGGCTCCCTTAGTGGGTTGAGAAAGGAGAAATTGCCTGCCACTCCCAGCTGGATCAGGACTCCTTCAACCTTTGATTTATTCATTGATTTACTTGCGAATAAGAGTAAGGACTTGTTTGGTTTCCAAGATCCGTGTTTTTTAGTTTTAGAGACTCTCTCTCTCTCCCCCCTCCATTCAAACTTCAAATCCGCGGCCACAAGTCAACACAGGACTTTCTGCGTATATAACCCTCCCCTCCCCCTCCATTGTCAGACATCGCAACTCACCTACCTAGCCCTCTTCATCCTCGAGATCACCCACCTTGCTGGCTCGCTAACTCGCTCTCACACATACCATAGTATAGCTGTTGTTGTTGTTGTTGTTTAAAGTCTGTGTTGTTTGGTATCACAAATGGGTTGTCAAAGAAGAAATCGATGCCTTGCGGTGATGATTTTTGTAACCATTGTTCTTGGATCATGTTCTCAGAAAATACTGGCAGCTAGGCCATTAGAAGGAGAGCAATGGTTAGAGAAAAATCTTGGAAATATTCAATCTCTTCAAAGGGGTCCGGTTACACCCATTTCTGGGTCTCCATGCACCCATATTCCTGGCCGTCCTGGTGGCAAATGCCCATTGGGTGCAAGGAATTTTGCCGGCCATGCTGCCGCTCATGCACCGCCTGCCTTTCCTGATGCCATCATGAGCTTCGCTGCAGCTTCCGCCACCGGTAACTCATAAACAAGATTTGAGCTCTTGATCATCGATCTTCGGGATTGAATTAGTCATGCACGTAGGTTTTTCCCAAGTTGTGAATAGCTGCAATAAACAGAGGATGGAGATGGTCAACTTTAACTTCATACTTTATTACTTTTCATTTTTTTTCTTTTTTTCTTTTTTTATTTTCTTTTTCTTGAGCGACCACACTAGAAAGAAAAAAAGATAGTGGTTGTGAACAAATTATATTAAATTTTTATTCAATGAATACTCAACTTCATACTTTTCAGTTCTCATGCTGTCTTGTCTGTGATTCTTCAGAGAGATTAATTTTCTTTTTTCACTCTTAAACATGATTATACACACGTACAGTTGATATTGTCAACGAAACAAATTATTAAAAAGAAAAGGAGAGTCACGTATTTTACAAGTTCGAGCGTCGTTAGACCTTCCATATCTATGTCGGTGTGTGTTACAAATATATAGGAGGAGGGTCTTGAAGGTTGTAGGAGCTGATATTACAGCAAAAGAGGAAATGTATTTCGCGATTTGATGATACACATTGCAACCATATATATACAGTTGATCCTAGTCTTTTAATGAAATTACAGCCCTGTTGAGGCCAGGAATTCTAATGATCTTATTACACTTTATACCTGTTGCCTAATATATTTCCAGCTATAATAGTAAACAATATATTTATAGTAGCTATACTCGAATAGATAATTAATATGCATAATCTCTAATACTCCTCTTCAAGCTAGATCGAGAGGGTTTATGGATTCAACCTTGCATGGGAGATGATGAAACTAGGAAGAAGGGCACGACTTTAGTAAACATATTTGCAAGTTGGTCACCGGTTCGCACATAATGAGTGGTGATATTGTTTAACTGAAACTTGCTGATGAATATAGTGACAATTAACTTCGATGTATTTAGTTCTTTCGTGAAACATATAATTCTTGGTAATATGCATAGCAGCCTGATTATCATAAAAGAGGCTCATTGAAGTGATAGATAGACAACCCATATCTGTAAAGAAGACTCGATGCCACAAGTTCACAGGCCGCAACTACCATTGCACGATATTCTGTTTCGACACTAGAGCGAGCTATGACATGTTGTTTCTTGCTCTTCCCTGACACTAGATTACAAGGCACTCAAAATTAAATGTGTCAAATAATTAATTAGTTTATTATTATTATTATTATTATTATTATTATTATTATTATTGATTTAATAGCTAGATCATATTATTATACCATAATTTTGTGCAACAAACATATGCATGATACATGAATTATAGCATTATTCTCACACCGTTTCATGTAAACTGAAATGAAAATAACTATTTTTTTTCATATATATACTATTGATTAACAATCATTTCACGTATACTTAAAAATAAATATTTAAAACAAAAAGGAGGTTCATAATAACATAGTGTTAAGTGAAAATCATTTAGTAATTATTATTTATAAGTTATATGTTTAAACTATTAAATTATTATGTTTTGAAAGACAATCCAGAACGACCCTAATTATTAATTTGGTAAAATTATATTACACTAAATCAATATATTTTAATAAACTAATTATAAGGCTCACAAACTAAATAAAATCAAACTATTAGAATTAAAAAAAAAACTATTAGAATTCTCTATAAAAAATATATATTGTAAATTAGTCAATATATATATGCAGACAAGAAGAAACTAGTATAAAGAAAAAACACAGAGCATGGACCCAAAACGGCAACTGATCAGCAGCAAAATGTTCCCAAAACGGTGCCCCAAAGAACAGCTAGCTCCCTTAGTGGGTTAAGGAGATGTTGCCTGCCACTCCGAGGATCACACCAGGGTTGTTAATTTTGTTTTGTTTAAGTTGAAATATCTGAAATATTTTATACTGGTTAAAAAATAAAATAAAATAAAATATTATCATTTTTATCTTGATTTGAATTCCGGACGAAACGTTCCGGTTTCGTTCCGCCCGTTCCAGGATCACACGCACAGGACTCCTTCAACCTTTGATTTATTCATTAATTTACTTGCGTATAAGAGTAAGGACTTATTTGTTTTCAATTAACGTTAATTCTTTCTGTCTGTGCTGAGAACCAGTTCATCTCTTCATCTGCGTTTGTCCATTGAGGCTTCATGTCACACAACCTCCACTGCTAATTCCTTGGTATTCTCAAGCGATCCCTAACTTGTCAGAAAAGCAAATGGAGATCTCAAATTCCCTGCTCAACAGGGTAACAGACACCTGGCGCCAGCTAAATTCCTTTAACGACTGTCTTTCCTTTTTCGGGACAACGTCAAGCCTTGACTTTGTCAAGATCTTAGAGGTTCTCCATTCAATCACGAGTGGTGATAGACGAACTGATTTCCCTGCCACTTTGGAAGACCGCTACAAGTAAATTTCTTCGAAGTCAGGAGTGAGTCTAAGTCATGATCAAATCAGAGTTCATGCAAGCCATTGCGGCTTGAATTGAAACTTGCATGTTGAAACTTGCATGTTACGGTACTTCACCACCGACCAAGGGAAGCAGAATGAGCTAGGGGTGAGGTGGTGGCATTAGACAGGTTTCAAGTGATGGAGTCGACATTGTTAGCAGCAAACTGACGACTAAAGAGCATGAGAGAAGCAGAATAAGGAGTAGGGTGATGGCATTAACTGGCTTTTCAAACAATGGAATGAAGATTATTAGCAGACGGAGATGATCCAAGGGCGTGGTGCTAAGGCTCCAAGGATTCAAGCTGATGAATACTGTGGCTCTCTTGTTAGGGTACGAGTCACCGAGTTTGGCCGCGCCATGACGGTAAATTATTTATTGGACCTCATTTGATAACTTAAGTTTTTAGGTAAAATAGTTTCTTAACATGGTATCAGAATCTTGTTGACCTAGCGGTCATAAGTTCGAATCTCAGCACCCTCATTCTATTTAATAAAAATTAAGTACAAGATAGTGTGAAACTGTGTGCAAGTTATAAGCCCAATAAATTTTTATTTGAGAGAGTATATTAGAAAATAATATAAATCATATATTAAAATGTCATCTAATAGCTTAAATTTTTAAATAAAATAATCGAGATTTACTTTGCCGTACCACATAGTTTAGTAGAATTTTTCACGTTGAGGGCAGAGGCTCGAAAATTAAAACCCCGACCGCTTTCACATTTCAAGCAGATTTTATGAGAGAGTTTGTGTTGTGAAGTCTGGTCAACCATTAGAACGAAGCAGAAAAATCTACATATATATTGGCCATGATTATTTTTATTTCATGAAAAGGTCAAATAACCACCCCGTGCATTATGTGGGATTTGACCCCAGATATGGAAGAGAAATATAACAAGGCACTCAATATTAAATGAGTCAAATAATTAATTAATTTTATTATCATTTCCTTTTTCTATTTATTTAATGGCTAGATCATACTAGTATACCATATTTTTTTTCATGTATATATAGTATTGATTAACAATCATTTCACGTATACTTGAAAATAAATATTTAAAACTAAAAAGAGGTTTCATAATAACATAATTTTAAGTGAAAATCATTTAGTAATTATTATTTATAAGTTATATATTTAAACTATTAATTATTATGTTTTGAAAGACAATCAGAACGACCCTAATTTTTAATTTGGTACAATTATATTACACTAAATCAATATATTTTAATCAACTAATTATAAGGCTCACAAACTAAATAAAATCAAACATGTCTTTATTTATTGATTGATAAAAATCTCTACAAAAACTATTAGAATTCTCTTTTAAAAATATAAATTATAATTAGTCAATATATAGGCAGACAAGAAGAAACTAGTATAAGGAAAAAACACGAGTTTGGACCCAAAACGGCAACTGATCAGCGGCAAAATGTTCCCAAAACGGTGCCCCAAAGAACAGCTGGCTCCCTTAGTGGGTTGATAAACGTTGCCTGCCACTCCGAGGATCACACCAGCGTTGACTTTCGTTTTGTTTTCGTAGAAATAACCACAATATTTTTTACCAATTAAAAAAATAAGATAAAATATTTTTAGTTTTGTTTTTATCTTGGTTTAAATTCCAGCCTATTATGGATTTTCAGCTAAATATCAGCCAAAATATTCCGGGTTCGTTCTGCCCATTCTGTTTCGGCCAAATAGTATTATTTTTTTTAAATAATGAATAATTTTACAATATCAATCATATCTCTTAATCCGACCATTAGATTGAGATAAAATTTTATGAGGAGTCTCTTGACATATTTATATATATTATGTTAAAAAAATTCATAGCAATCAAATAATGTAATGACTTTGCAAGATTGATAATGATATCCTCGTAATATTATATAAGTTCATAATTTTGTTTAGAAAAATAATTTTATTGTGTCTTTTTTGAGTTTAAATTACACGATTCTAAATAATTTTATTTTTGAATTTGAACTAAGAAAAATTAAATTTATATATATATATATATATACACACACAATACAACCTCAAAACCTTGTCTAGGATCACACATACATGACTCCTTCAACCTTTGATTTATTCATTTATTTACTTGCGAATAAGAGTAAGGCCTTGTTTGGTTTCCAAGATCCGTGTTTTTTAGTTTTATAGACTCTCTCTCCCTCTCTCCCCCTCCATTCAAACTTCAAATCCGCGGCCACAAGTCAACACAGGACTTTCTGCCTATATAAACCCCTCCCCTCCCCCTCCATTGTCAGACACCACAACCCACCTACCTAGCCCTCTTCATCCTCGAGATCACCCACCTTGCTGGCTCGCTAACTCGCTCTTCACACATACCATAATATAGTTGTTGCTGTTGCTGCTGCTTTTGTTGTTTAAAGTCTGTCTTGTTTGGTATCACAAATGGGTTGTCAAAGAAGCAAATCGATGCCTTGCGGTGATGATTTTTGTAACCATTGTTCTTGGATCATGTTCTCAGAAAATACTGGCAGCTAGGCCATTAGAAGGAGAGCAATGGGTAGAGAAAAACCTTGGAAATATTCAATCTCTTCAAAGGGGTCCCGGTTACACCCATTTCTGGGTCTCCATGCACCCATATTCCTGGCCGTCGACCTCCTGGCAAATGCCCATTGGGTGCAAGGAATTTTGCCGGCCATGCTGCCGCTCATGCACCGCCTGCCTTTCCTGATGCCATCATGAGCTTCGCTGCAGCTTCCGCCACTCATAAACAAGATTCTAGCTCTTGATCATCGATCTTCGGGATTGAATTAGTCATGCACGTAGGTTTTTCCAAGTTGTGAATAGCTGCAATAAACAGAGGATGGAGATGGTCAACTTTAACTTCATACTTTATTACTTTTCATTTTTTCTTTTTTCTTTTTTTTATTTTTCTTGAGCGACCACACTAGAAAGAAAAAAAGAAAGTGGTTGTGAAACAAATGTTATTAAATTCTTATTCAATGAATACTTAACTTTATACTTTTCATTCTTATGCTGTCTTGTTTGTGATTCTTCAGAGAGATTAATTATTTTTTTCACTCTTAAACATGATTATACACACACAGTTGATATTTTCAACGAAACAAATTTTTAAAAGGAAAAGGAGAGTCACGTATTTGACAAGTTCGAGCGTCGTTAGACCTTCCATATCTATGTCGGTGTGTGTTACAAATTGGAAAAAAAAAAACTTTGCGAGGAGGAGGGTTCTTTACTATAATTTTATATGACAGCAGAATGTGAAACTGGAATTCTATCCCGGCTGTCATAGAGAAAAAGTTGGTTGACTTTAATAAAAAAAAAAAAAAAATGGAATTGAAACTCAGAGATGACGATATATGTGGACTCGCGACACCATTGAAGTTAAATCATAAATTATTGCCAGAAGATCAAGCTAGCTAGTGTTGATTAGTCATATGCTATACTTTAAGATCATCAATAATTTAGTTGCTATTGACTTCTAAATTAATTCTAAGATATTCTTACCATGATAAATTAATATATATTTTCTGATTATACTAATATTTGAAACGATTCAATAAAATCATATACAAATACAACTATCAATTACTTCTTTCTTAACTCCACTCAGGGCCTTAAGATTTTGACCATGCAAAACCTAGTCAAAGCTATATATATATATAAGCCTTTTGTTTTTTTATTAATATGAATGTTCGGGACTAGCTTGTGTGTTCCTCGACTAATTCCACAGTCCTTAAAGTTATAGCCACGACTTAAAGAGCTACGAAGATAAAGTCGGTGTTACAAAATTGGGCTTGGGATGTCGATGTTACAAAAATTGGGCTTAGGATCCAATGATTGCCGTACACTCGAATTCAAGTAATTTTTTAATATATATTTTATATAATTATTGTGTTTGAACCAATTTGAGCATATTGGAACCAATTTGGTCATACTTGAACTATTCCATAAACCCTAGAATTAACCACCAAATTTCTGTATGTGTATGATCCATTTGACCCGGTTTTATTGACGTTCAACTTTCTTGAGTAGAATGTGAGAATGGTTCGTCTTTAATTTTCCATTAATTATATGTTGTTTGGAATTATTCACATGATATCATCTTAGAAATATTAATTAAACACACGGTGCCCTGCCATTCTGTTCGTTGATCTCTCTGTAAGAAATTTCTTCTGTCCTTCGGACGTGATTTGGTAGCAGTCGAAGAACAGGACAAGAGCAACGGAACAGAGTTTTATGTTGAAACTCATCCCCTGTCTGAATCTTTTGGTCCAAGAAACGAATGAATCAATTCCAGAGAAAAGTCGCAATTTCAAGATATTAATGCATAAGCTGACGTGGCACGTCGTCTCTCCGAGTCAGCCCATGAAGATGATATATACACAGCCATCCCAGACCTTGTGATTGATGATGGTATGGCAAGCAAGCACAGGCACTACAGCAAGCATTAAATGGTGGGCTCAGATCCTTTGTGGACCGATCTTGTATCTTTTCGGCCCATGAAAAGATCATAGATTGGTGGTCCTTGAGGACGATCTGATGAGATCATGGTTTGTTGCGGTCAAGTTGTTAATTTTGTTTCGGTTGATGTTTTATTTTTTTAATTGAAATATAATATTAATTTATAAAAAAAAATAGTTTAAATTTAAAAAAAAAATTATTTAGGATTATGCAATTTAAATTTCAAACATTAGTTAAAAAAAATTAGAGTTTGAACTGATATAACTCGACCGACTTGATGAGTTCAAAGATAACATAAAAATATAGTTTAATTAAAAAATCAATTTGACATCTTAAAAAATATTCAAACAATGATATATTGAATCAATTCGGTCAATCTAGGTTAACTTTTCAAATGTGTGACCGTAGTTATAAAACCATGATAACCTTAAATAAAAGCAAATTATATCAAATTATAAATGTTCAATTCTTAATAAACTTGCTGAATAATGAAATTGAGAAAATTTTAATCTAAAAAAAGACACAATAAAATGATTTTTCTGAAACAAAATTATGAACATGTATAATATTATAAGAATATCATTTCAATCTCGCATGGTCATTACATTCTCTGATTGCTATGAAATTCTAACATAATATATATAAATATACCAAGAGACTCCTCATAAAATTTCATCTCAATCTAATAGTCGGATTAAGAGATATGATTCATATTATAAAAGTATTCATTATCAAAAATAAAAAAAAAAACACTATTAATGGTGGTGATAGCACCAGAATATTCCGATCAAAATTTAGATGGAATTTTCAGAATATGCCAAAAAATTTAACAAAATAAAAATTATATTTTTTTATTTTATTTTTCAACTAATATAAAATATTTCGGCCATTTAAATCGAAACACAAAGAGATCACCAACACTCTGGTCATAGAAATGGTGGTGATAGCGCCGGTTATTTGGGTGGTGGTGGTGGTAAAATGGTGGCGGTAAGACCTCTCGAGCTCGACTTTATTTGACCACAGACAGCATTTTGGGCCTTCAATGGGCTCACAATCTACAAGAGCACAGCAGTTACCTCGCTATTGTTTTTCTCTTAATCAAAGATAGAAATTTCATTAAACTATAAGTAAGAAGTGTTTTAACATTTAAGATTTAAATTAATATATATATATATATATATATATATATATATATATATATATATATATATATATGAAAAACTATAGGAGTTTATTTCTAAAGAACACATGGCAGTCTCTAAAAACTATCATGAGTGGAAAGCATTCGGTGCTTTTTAATTTTAATTTTAGTCAACTGAAATATTTTATTTTATCGTGTAATTTGTTTTTCTATTAGAAAAATTATATTTTTATTATATAATAGTGATTGAAAGTTTCAAATATTCAAATTTTTTTCTGAAAGAAGGAATTCCTCCTGTTTTGGTAGCAGAGAATTATTGTTTTCCATTATAGAAAGAAAAAAACTTACACCTGAAAATCAGAAAATAAAACTTTTATTTAGAAACTAAATTATAAAAAGTATTTTACAAGTAGATAGATAATTGACATACTCTATTTTTGTTAATGTTTGTTTAGGAATGTGATTGTGATTATTTTTTAAAGTGTTTTTTGTTCAAAAATACATCAAAATAATTTTTATTTTATTTTTTAAAAGTATTTTTGATATCAGTATGTGAATATGATCTAAAAAATAAAAAAATTAATAATTTTGAAGTAAAAAAATACAATTAAAAAATTATTTTTTTCAAAATCACTTTTGAAACGCCATAAATGACTTTTAAATGGGTTTTTTTTCAAAATTAAAAAATTAAAAAAAGTTTTAAATTTTGTTCAAAAATATTTTTGAAACGTAGGGTCAAACAGGACCTTAATATACCAATATTTTTATGACCTTAATATTCTATTTCATACTTTTTTTCGAACAATCTAGAGATTGATTTATTAATAAGTAAATCTTTCATTGTAATACAAAAACTTATGAAATGACATAAAAACATAATGAAAAAATAATCTTAAACTAAAAGAAAACGATAAAAGAAACAAAAGAAAATGTAGTCTAAATGGGCAAATTCATAGTATAAATGTACTATAAAAAATTAAAAAAAATTATCGATTAACAAAAATCTTGATATACTTGATTATAAGTTTTCTTTTTTATTTGATGATTATAGATATTTTTGAACTAGTTTTATAGATCTTAATGTACATTCGATATATACAATTGTAATAATTTATTTAATTTATTTTTACTTTGATGGAAGCTGTTTAGGATTAGTTTATGCATCAACCAAAACCATATATTATTTAATAAACTATGGTGACTAACTTACCGCATAGCGTTTTAAATCATACATCATTATACATACATATATATATATATATAAACTATGGTGACTAACTTACCACATAGAGTTTTAAATCATATATCATTATATATATATATATATATATATATATATATATATATATATTGGATTAATTTGAAAATAAAAGGAAGGGGAAGATCTTTTCCAAAATCAACAGCGTGAAATCTATGCAATTTCCATGGGAGGGGAAAAGGACGTATTTAATTTCTCAAAAATATTTATAAAGTTAGATTAAAGTAATAAATTTCAACCGTACAATATAAACCGAGAAAATTTCTGAAACAATACATACATTATTAGGAGCATTATTCATGTCAGATATCTTAGTAGTTGAACGTTGACAAAGTAAAAAGCTGCAAAATAAATGAGCAGCAGGTCTGCCATGGACAAGGAGGTACGATCCACAGGTGATGTGGGCTTCACAATAATACCCCATGTATCTCTTAGCTGTACGACCCCTACGTGTTCTTTCAGTCTATACAGTATTTTTTTCAATAACACTGTACATTATTAAATATAAAATACAATAACATCCCATGTATTTTTTTATTAAATATTATTAATAAAAACAAGTTATCTCAAAAATTATTAAATGAGCTTTCATAAATTGTAGTGAGAACATAACATGGATGTACAATAAAACTCTTATTACAACACCACATATACTATATTATATAAAAGACTTTAAAAAATATAACAGATCTTGAGTTCGAGTTAGACGAGCATCTCTTATAAAAATTTGGTATGATCAAAAATTTTATTCGCTCACTTGGATCTATAAAATACACTTGCAGAAAGATATGATATACACACATTAAAAAATATAAATTTAAAATACTAAAACATATCACCAATAATAATTAAAATAGATCACACTCCATACTTAAAAGCAAGTGAGTTGATCGCTAAATGTGACTTCCTTTATTTATTATTAATAAGATTTCTTGTCTTTTTTCTATTTTTTTACCATCTTTCATTGTTTTGTTTATCAATTATAATTTATGTTTCTTACTGAAGCAATCACATCATAAACTCAATGTTTTTTATCTTTTCTAATTGTAATCCATGTCATTTTATCTAGCTTTTTTTTTTAAACACCGCATTTTCTGTTGATAAAATATTTAAAATATGGTAATTTTTAATTTATATATATTATTTCATAAAAAATATTTACCCTGGCCAATATTTTACTCAAGTAAAAATACACAGATCTTCCCTCCTAGCTGTCCTTAGTGTGTTTTTCCCTCCCTCGACAGCAAAACCTAGGCAGATACACACATACACTGCAAGAGCACTCTTTTCAATCCCCCATCACAGTTTTTTGTAGAGCCAATTGATGATGCTGACGAGTGACAGAAAAAAACAAATATATAAGACAGGGTATTTATTCCTTCTCGAGTTCCAAGTATGAATACATACATGGCAAATGTACTCTTGTTGAGTTTTTTTCCCACACGAAAACCCGAGCAAAATAAATAAATAATCAATTTTACACAGCAGAAAAAATCCATGCGTGTATCACTAGGGCATACACTAAATACACCACAAAATTAATGAAAACTCCGGTGTAATTGTTGATGGGAAGGGAAATTCTATGAGCAATATGTAAAAAAAATCAAGATTTATAGGGTGCCCTAGATATTTGCATGCATTTAATACATATATAGTTTGTTTTTGTATTAACATGATTGTCCGGTCACCTTACATGTACTTCAACTAATTTTATAGGTCTTGAAATTAGCGATCATGTAAAGTCTCAAATAATTATTATATTAGCAACTACAGGCTTGAACATAAGAAAGAAAACCCTTAATTCTAAATTTTTATCAATGAGGTACTTATTAGATGATTGTATATGGATTATGATAAGCTCTAATGACCCTAATCTTGTCGTGTTTTATGCGGTATAAAATATCAAAAATAATTATTTTTTTAATAATACCGTATTTTCTAAATAAAAACATTTTTTTTTAAAAAAAAAGCTAGAGGCCTATTTAGGTTTTGTGCTCTGGCTGAAGGTTTCTGGTCGTGTGGAGAATTTTTGTTCGGCCTAAGAAGTAATGTGGGAACCTTATCATAGCATATGTTTTACCTAAGTCCAGCAAGTTTTCCACCGTTGAATGAAAGTTTCCCATCTAAGACCCACAGTGATCTCTGATCTCTTGCAATGCTCTTATCTCATTTGCCCTCCATTGATTATGATGTTGTTAATTTCGTTTTATTTTGGGCGAAATATTTCCTGTCAGTTAAAAAAATGAGATGAAATATCGTAGGTTTTACCTCGTGTAAAATTTTCGGTCTATTCTGAAATTTTATCCAAATTTCAGCCAGAACATTTCGGTTTCGTTTTGTCTGTTCCGTTTAGGCCAAATAGTATTTTTTTAATAATGAATAATTTTACAATATCAATCATATCTCTTAATCCGACCATTAGATTGAGATAAAATTTAACAATGAGTCTCTTGATATATTTATATATATTATGTTAAAATTTTAAAGCAATCAGATAATATAATGACCTTACAAGATTGATGATGATATTCTCGTAATAATATACATGTTCATAATTTTATTAAGAAAAAATAATTTTATTCAATTAATATATATATAACCTGAAACGTAAACCATATAACTCTAAAATATTACGTTAAAACACTTTAAAATCAAAATATTTTATTTTAATTAAAAGAATAAAACTAAAAAAAAATGAAATTAATTACTATGATTATCACAACCGTGTGATGGTGGTGATGATTGGATTTGCCTTTACAAGGATAATCCGGCTATCGAATTCGAGGTTCGTTGGGAAGAAAAACAAGGAAAACAGGAGGAGCATTGCCTCATAGCTGAATTCCAATCTTCAAAAAGCAGTGAACTTTTTATAATCTAGGTTAACTGAAGCGTTGTTTCAGAAGGCGACCTAAATTAATTTTTAAATATTTTTTTAATATATTAATATTAAAAGAAAGACGCCATTATTAGACCTGGCAGAGTCTTAAAAAACCATGCGTAAAACATCAGTGGTACGTGGAGCTTCAAACCTGTAAACCGAGGGCTTTGAAGAACCTGCTGGGTTATTAGAAGAAACATCAAATCAAAGGGCAAAGATGCAAACAACGGAAAAAAACAAGTGGTTGAAGTTGTGAGTGGAAGCGCGTGGAGGAAAGTGACCGGTGGCAGTAGGGACATGCAGCAGCAGCAGCAGCAGCATCTTACATGAAAAGACACAGGCGTAGCTCAGCCACAGAGCTACGAAAAGATATGACAGGATTGGAATTTGAGAACACAAATCAACGAGACACCCTAACCACCCATCATGTTCGGAGAGTTGGGAGCATCACCTACCTTTTCATTGCTTTCCTTTCCAACTGTGTATCAAATTTGGTCTCCGTAATGTCAAGTTACTTTATATAATAGTTCTCATGATTGAATCAGTGTATATCTTTTGAAAAAAATTAGAATTTTATTCGTTTATCTTAATCCCATAAAATATATTTTACAGATATTTTCTTGAATCAAAATAAGGAAGGTTAACAAACCCAGAATCCTGCTGTTCATCTTGCTGTTCTCCCACTACCAGAGAAGCCCGCCTGAAGAAGGTTGACAAACCCGGCGATGCTGCTGTTGCTGGTGTTGCTGTTTCTGCTCCTGCTCTTGATGATGGTGATGATGGGATTGCTGCGGTTGTTGGAAGCCAATACCAGAGGAGTGGTGGTGGCCGGCTACTGGTGGATGGCAAGTTTGGGGTCACGTTGACTTCTGGAGGGACCTCTTCAGGCCAGTGAGAAATGGACTGGACTGCACTAGCACGAGGCATGTGAACTTTTTGGGTCCCATGCATGCGTTTCCCAACATTTCATTTCAAGCTTATATGATTCTTACGTCCACTCGGAAGTCGATTCATTCAATTGCTTGTCGCTTCCTGATATATTGTTATTATTAGTTTTTAACACGATTTACAGCAGGTTGTTGTCTTTTTTATATATAAAAAAAAGATATATATATTTTTTAAAAAATATATCTACTATCAAACTTTTGAAGTGAAAAATAACTTTATCAAGAGTAGCCATTAAAATATATATACTATCAATCTGGATTATACTGTATTTTAAAATTGATGTTGAATAAATTTGATTTATTTTTATTGTTACTTTAAATTAGATTTTTTGATATTTTTAGATCATTTTGATGTGCTGATATCAAAAATAATTTTTTTAAAAATAAAATAAAAATTATTCTGAAAAAAAAACACTTTAAAAAACAACTTATGATAACTAAATGTTATATGAAAATAAAATAAAATTTAAGGATGAAATTCAAGAGATTTTTTTTTATATATTTATCATTTAACACATATTAGATACCATGATAACTAAGTGTTGTTGTTGTTATTGATATTATTATGTCTTTAAAGTTTAAATGTGATGGTATAAATAAGGCTAATGATAGAGATTTGCTCCCGATGAGAAAATGATGAGGCTAATGATTTGTGATTGAGTCAGGTGGATATTTTATATTCATGTTTAATCTAGTGCCTGCATCATTAGTGATTATACAACTTAATCTAGTGCCTGCTTCATTAGTTTGATTAACATAAATAATTTAAAATAATTTATTTTATCAAATCCTATCTGAAATATTAATTGTAAATCTGATTTAAAAATATAAAATTAGAATCGTAAACATCATTAGTGATTCATACTGATTAGTGAATTGTTAGTGACTATACAAATTCTTGTTTATATTTAAAAATTATGTGTTCAATTGAGTGTTTATTATTGGTTAAATGATTCATATAAGGTGCTTGAAAGAAAAAAAGAATGACCGAGTCGAATGACTTTTATCATGTATCACTTAATACTTGATAGATATTATAAATTAAATGCAGCATCAAGTACAACAACATGCAGATTTAAAATAATCTTAGTATAAATGTAAATGGTAAAACATTATACTATTCTTTTATTTCTATTTTCTCCTTAATTTTCTTATAGTTTCATTTTGATCATTTTAATATGCTGATTGAGGTTTTTTCTCCATAAAAAAATTTATTTAATCTTCAAGATCTTTCTTTAATGTTTTGTTTTTTTTTATGTTTTATCTCAAATAAAGTCTTTAATGTAAAAATATGACCATGTAGATGTAATGAACAATGTGTAATATACAAATATCATCTTACACACACAAATATCATCAGATGATCCTCCTAAAAAACATTATCTAGGTTATACAAGATCATCACCCTTCAAATAATTATCTAACCTTTATGCTCTAGATGTAATTGGAATGATGTTGATCCCATATATATATAAAATCAATATATCATTAGCAGCAAGGTGACCCTATCTATCAACACTTTTAGAAAAAGTTTAACCTCATATAATCTGAATAATATCTATTCCGATGTCTTATATAAAAAGAATTAGTTGAAACTCATCAATTAAAGCACCAAATGCCTAAGATATTCTCTCAAATATTGTCTTATTGTCATAAGTAATTTTATGATATTAAGTGATAAATGTTCCTAGATTTGAAACTCACATTTCATAGCTTTTTCATGCTATAAAAAATAATTATTTTTCATCATTACTTTCATACAATATGTTCATAGCTTTACACTCTTTAAGGTAATTTCATGTTATCAATGCATGTAAATACCTCAAGTTATAGAGTAACATTTGGCTTCATTGTGTGCATCAACGAGTGCACATAAATGACTCTAGTTTCATAAAAAAACATGGTAGAATGATGTGCGTGAAATAGGTACAAGAATGATGTATTGATATATATGTCTCCTGACTAATTGGTTGTTTGTCCTTATCATTTGATTTTTTATATATTTAATATCCATTGATGTTTTATGAATGAACATATAGTAAAAAAAAAGTCATTACAATAAAAATACATTGAAAACAAATTATAAAATGACTATAATTAAAAAAATATACATTACATCGTGCTTAATGTTTTTCTAAAGTCAAATATTAATGTTTGTTTGAGAGTATGATTGAGGTTGTTTTTTAAAATACATTTCATTTAGTAATGCTTCAAAATTTATGTTTTTTATAATTTTTTGATATCAGTATATGAAAATAGTTTAAAAACACTATTTATTTTAATTTAAAATAAAAAATAAAAATTTTCAGTTTTTTTTTAAATATTTTTGAAATTATTTCCTAATATTCTAAATTATTGTATTCTGTAACTAAAAACTAATTCAGATATTCAGCATCCTAGTTTTTCTTAAAAAAAAAAAGTGAGAAAAACGGGCAGGAACATATGCAAGCAACCTCTGACGGACCGTTGCATTTGCTACAGTTCCCATTCTCTTCACTTGGTTTTGTACTTTCAAAGACACAGGACAGGACAGGACACTTCTTCTCTCTCTTTCTTCTGTCACGTGACATCTCAATTATAAAGAGGGGAGAAAAAAAAGGGTAAAGAAAGTGACTATTTTTACCAAGAACCCAAGACAGAAACTTATTTCTTTGGTCCTCCCACTCTTGTAATAATATCCATCCATCGATCGTCAGGAGAGATACAGATCGCTCCATCCATGTTATTCACTGAAGCTGTCTTACTTATCTTTGTTTAGAGAGACAGAGAGAGAAGAAAGATAGTTTTTTTTTGGTGTTAATCTGTGGCGTCCGTGGTTGCAATACAAGCAAGAAAGAAATGCAACAGCACCTGATGCAGATGCAGCCCATGATGGCAGCTTATTACCCCAGCAACGTCACCACTGATCATATTCAGCAGGTTCTCTCTTCCCTTCTGTTCTCAGGCCTTCTTTTCTTTTTTATCTCCTTTTTTTCCCTCTCTGTTTTCAGTAAGCACTTCACTTTTGTTTGCTAACTTATTTTGCTTTTTTGGAGTGTTTTGTGTTCTTCTAAAGTCCAAGTGATGTTTGTGGGGGGTGTATATATATATATATATTATGATATTTTCACCATCTATTTGCTACCTTTCCGTTCAAGTTTTCTTGTTGGGTTTTGTTTCCTTATCATAGACAATTTCTTTTTTTTTACACTTTTCTTGTAAGTTTTGATGTGTATTGGTTTACAAGTTTGTTCTTTTTGTATGTTCATCTCTTTTTGTAAGTGGGTTTTTATTCTTTAGATGTTTCTTTATGTCTTGTATATGCTTTACTCATCACTTTGTGTTCATTTCCAGTTCATATTTTCTGCTTTTCTGGTAGCAGTAACTTCTTCTCTTTAATATATCCCAGCAACAAATGTTTGAGTCTTTAGATTATTGGGTATTTTTCTTTGGAGCCAGAGGTCAGTAGGTTATATAGGGCATATATAGCCTCATGCTATTGATTTCTTTTTTTTATCTGTTTCTTGGCTGTTCTTTGATTAAATAATATTGATGGATCTCATTGTTATTTTAAAATCTAATGTCCTTTCTCCTTTTGTTCTTAACTGGATAGCCTAACATATTAAAGAGTTGGTATACATACAGAGGTTTTTTAATCCTTGCAACTATTTTTTTTTATATTCAAGTCTACTTATGGATAGTTGCCTTGTGACAAACTGCTAGCATGGCAATGCAGAAAACAGAAAAAATTAACATATTGGCCACTTGATTTTACAACTGAGACTTCATTTGATACGTGCATCTGCTAGGGCAGGATGTGAGGAGTCAATTTCTTTTGTGCGAAACCCAAGAAAACTAAGTTGTTACACAAATTTAAAGGGATAATAATTAACAGGACAAAATTATATGTACTAACCCAGTAAGATGGTCCATTTTATAGGTGGTAGAAACTATGAGTGAGTGATTGTCAGAATTTTATAAATTTTGGTTAAAATTTGCCTACTGGTGCATCTACTTTGTTAGTTAAATAATCAGTTGTCGGTTGCTGGCCTGCAGCTATATAGTTCTCTGTAGTTTCCTTGTTCGTTCCATGAATTTCTATAAGTGCCTTGCCTTTATCGTTTATATATTAAGAACTTCTGAGGGAAAGAACAGATGTTAGGTATTGTTGTGGCTTTCATTCGACACACATTTGGTTTTTGATAGTCAGGATCATCCATTTGAATGCCAGTTATTGGATAGGATAATGGCATGAACTGCAGGGTCCTTCCTTAAACATAAATGGTCATTTGTTTTGATATGTTCACATTATTGCTGAATGTGGTCCTCTTGAGATGGTCTTCTGTAGTGGTCCTCTCTCAATGTTTTCATAGCATGTCGTTTTCCATTATATGCCGTACATTTTTGTCATTGGATGTTTGATACTGTATTTTAAAAGTATTTTTGAAAAAATAATAATTTTTTTTATATCATTTTGATATACTGATATCAAAAAATGATTTTTAAAAGATAAAAAATATTATTTTGATATATTTCTGAACAAAAAACATTTTAAAAACACAACCGCAATTATACTTTCAAACATGCACGAAGCTCTATTTCGAGGCTAACATGGCATTCTTCTCATGTGTTGAAACACATTAAGGGTGCCCTAGGCTTTATGTTTTGTGTTTGTTAATGTACTAAATTACTAAGCTTGTACGGGATCCTCAGCAACAGCCAGAAGAACTAGGGAAAATAAACAAAAGTATCGCTTCTTAGCCTTTTTGTTGAAGGGATTCCAAGATTAATAGTACCTTGTGGTACAGCTACAATCGATAAGTTACTGTATAGGTGCTTTCATATAGTAATGACTCAGTTCATTATGTTTACTATAGGAAAAGAGAAATTTCATTAGCTGTAATTTCCATGAAATCAAGAGCCAGTAAAATTGTTTATGCCGTTGAAGTGAGCAATGCTTGTCGTTGTGTGACTCATGATGTTTGGTCTGGATTAGATCTATCTAGGACTGTTCTTGATGTCAGATGTGCTGTCTACTCTGCAAATTAGACGATTAGAACGTTCAGTGAAGTTCAAAGATTTAGTTAGTACCTGGTTGCTAGGACAGGAAATTAATTAATATACTGTGGATGAATCATATTTAAAAGCTTTCTTCTACTATTGATTCTGTTTTGCACAATGGCTAAATTTGAAGTTGATACTTGTGTCCCTTTTGATTATGGTTATGATAACCTTTTTCTTTGCAGTCTATCAAACCTGTATTGTACATTCCCGATTCAGTTTTCTGCTCTACTTGGGATTCGTCATATAGCTTACTTATTTAATCCTTACCATGTTTTAATTGGATTCTCATGACAATTCATTGTTAGCTCAGTGATGCTCTCCATGAACAAGAATATATATTTCTTTTTTGGTTTGGTTATGGAGAGCTGAGGGCAATGAAATTGATTACTGATGCATAGTGATGAGATAAACTAGAATGTATGAATAAGGCTAGGGTAATATTTCTGTAAGCATATTTACTTGCCATGTTTTGCTGTCCCTCTCATGAATGAAACTGGAGAATAAGCTAATTTTTCAGGTCCATTTGCTCGAAAGAAGAAAGAGTTTCTTTGCCTACTTCTTTTTATTCGTCATTTGTCCCTTACTATTTATTATTCATGCCTTTGTTGTTTATTCATGCAGTATCTGGATGAAAACAAGTCATTGATTTTGAAGATTGTTGAGAGCCAGAATTTAGGGAAGCTCAGTGAGTGTGCAGAGTATGTAATAGCCTCTCTCATTTTTATTTTGAAATTTTTTGCCTTTCCCCTGGTTAGAGGAGGCATCAATGCTGCTAATTGTCTGACTTTTGGCATGTTGGTGTCTTAAATTTAATTGACTAGTCCATCTGTCGATGCAGGGTAGTATAAAAAATTTGCCCACCTCTTAATCATTAGGGTTTATACAGATAAATTGATCAGAATTGTCCATCTGAGTGCCTCTTTAGAGCATATATATCTTGTATTCTTCTTTCCTCAAGAGTGGTGACTTTTCTTAATTCTATAGCATTCTCTGTCATCTTCTTCCGTTGTTTCTTTGAAATGATACTCTCCAAAGCTTGGCAAGCTGAGATGATGGTCTTGAATTCTAACTGGGAAAATGATTTTGTCCAGGCAATTTAGATCATAGATTGGTGTCTGAAAGTTAGAGCTGCTGTATAGGTGATGCCTGTTTGTGCCCTTTCTAACTGGTGTAGTAACTGAATCTATCTGTCTGGAAGTAATTAATTGATGGCCTAAATATGTGCTCCAAAATAACAAGCCCCTCCGAGGATGGAAATTATTTATGTTTAAATTGCTAACCACCACTGAACATTTTATGTGGTAGGAACCAAGCAAGACTACAGCGGAACCTGATGTACTTGGCTGCAATTGCTGATTCTCAGCCCCAACCACCTTCCATGCATTCCCAGGTAAAACTGCTGTTGAGAATTCGCAGGCTTTAGAGAAGTATTTAATTTGTTACAGTTTGATTTTGATTTTTTTTTATCTTCAAATCCCTGTAGTTCCCTTCCAGCAGCATTATGCAGCCAGGAGGAGCACATTACATGCAGCACCAACAAGCTCAACAGATGACACCACAAGCCCTCATGGCTGCTCGCTCTTCCATGCTGCAGTATGCTCAACAGCCATTCTCAGCTCTGCAACAGCACCAAGTGCAAGCCTTGCACAGCCAGCTTGGCATGAGTTCTGGTGGAAGCGCTGGACTTCATATGCTGCAAAATGACGCCATCGCGGCAGGAGGCGGTGGAGCACTTGGTGCTGGAGGATTTCCTGATTTTGGAATCGATGCTGCTGGTAGAGGAATTGCAAGTGGGAGCAAGCAAGATATTCGGAGTGCAGGATCTAGTGAAGGGCGAGGGGGAAGCTCCGGAGGCCATGGTGGTGATGGAGGTGAAACCCTTTACTTGAAATCTGCTGATGATGGGAATTGAGATGTAATAAATGGTGAACCTGCTGGTTCGCAACATCTGAACGTAGGAAAGTTTAGCCAGGAAGTTGATCTAGACATAGGAACCAGAGAGGACTTGCTACCTAAAAAAACTTGTCATGCAAAAAACTCGTTGAAGACTTGCCCCAAACCTATGGCTGGCTTGTTTTGAAGTATTGAGACAATGAATCTTGTGCTAGTGTATCATTGTAAATTTCTAGGTTATGTTGCTGGTGTGCTTGAAATATGGTTGGCCAAGTATCATTCTAATTTTGAATGTGGTCGAACCATCTCCTACGAAAGCATGTATTTGCTAGCCTCAGAAAATTCAGAGAGGCATCAATCACTTGGGTACTTCACTCGTAACATTTGTCAGAATCAGAATCTAAATCCTTGAAAGCTCCAAATTCTATAAACACAAAGTGACTGGTGTGGTTTTAATTTGTAGATAGAAAGTGAAGTTTTGAAACCTGAAACTTTGAGCGAGACAAATTTGTTCTGTGGGTTTTGCTGAAAGTAAAAATTGCAGTAATGAAAGTCATGAGCAGATTTAAATTTCCAACATGACAGTATTGTGCTGCTTCAAAAATCCCAACAGTGAAGAAAACTCAATGTCCATTGTTCTTAAACTCATTTTTATTTATACAATTCAAGCTTATAGTGTTTTTCCCACCAAATTAGTAGAAGAAGATATCCTGAAAGGGCTAAAGCTACCAATCATACAAAAACACAAGGAGATTGAAATTCAAAAGACATCTCTGAAACATCTCCCCAGAAGAAGCCATCCTCTGTCTGTAGAAACGATGTATTGCTGGGAAAAACATCATTCCCACCTGCTGCCACATTGAACTGTGGAGTTCTGTAGCGAGGAACTTGGCTGGCTTCTTCTTCTTCATTGCTAATTACCGGATACGCATCAAAGGGATCTTCAACTTTGGAGTCTTTTCCTGTTAATTCTTGAACAATTGCCCTAAACTCAGAGGCATTGGTTGCTTTAACCATTGTCGGGCTTGAAATGTACGTTATCTTGATTGGTTCTTTCTTGTGCTTGGTTGGGTTTTTTGCCCCTTTTAGGTTCTTGTCGGCCAGGATATTGTTCAGTAAGCCGGTTCATTTTCTTTGATATCTGGTGGAAATATGAGACGAGGGAGGGGGAGAGTAGCTGGTTTTGGTTTTGCTGTGTGTTGGTCCTTCTTCGCCATTTATAGGATATTCTGCGAGGAGGGATCGAGCTCGAGGGTGCTTTCCACGAAAGGAAGGTCTCAGTACACGACAAAATTGGAAAAACCAGAGGATGAATGGAGAGGAGCGAACACTGACTTCCTTCCCATGTTTGGTGAGCACTAACTAAATTTCTAAAATGGCTGCCTAACCGTTGTACAGTTGTACAGTGTGAACATTTTAAAAAACATAATGATTGACAGCAGCAGATGTAGTTCCGACAGAAATTGTAAAAATTTATCTACATGAATAATCACTCCCAAAAACTATATCTTGTACTTGTTATTTTGTACCGATCACATCTATCTTTTTTTTTTATTATTAAAAGAGATATCCGAGCGAGTTTACGTGCAACTCGGATAATCTCATGGGTTTTGAAATTGATGACTATATAAATCTCTAGTAATTATCATATCTCGAATCTGAAATAATCTCATAGGCTCTAAAGCTAACGAATATGTAATTCTCCAATAATCATTATAAAAACATCTATATGATACCGATTTGAACAAACTCCTTAATCCTAAACTTTTAATATTGAGCAGTTATCTAACTTTAGGTTGAGATTTGAGTTCTAAGTAGTGGTGAGATGATTTCATAAATTCTAAATGTTCATTAGTGTGAAGCCCCCACAAAAGAGGATGAAAAGCAAGGTGTATTTTTCAAATAATTTATTTTGGTTTTTAAAGTTTTATTATGTACAATCTAATTTTAATTGAGAGTCAATTGTTTTGAAATTTTCAGCCAAAGGACTAAATTAAAAGAGAAGGAATAAAAATGAAAAAGATACTAAACATTAGTGGCGTGCTAGAAAATTTGAGAAAAAATATATTTTGATCCTCAAACTTTAAAAATAACACATATTATTATACAATTTCAGCACCTCAATATTTTCCCAATTCAATTTTGGTGTAATTTTTTTTTATTAGTTCCTAATTGAGAGAGAATAGATAGAAAGAGGTTGCTAAGTTCTCGTGGTAGAGAGAAAAATATCATTGATACCAATTTAAAGTCATCAAAATAGTTGATATTCATGTCATATGGTTTCGTTTGATGATGTGGCGAAGGGGGTGTTTCTTATTGGGTAAGCTCATGAAAAAATATATATGAGCTTAGATAGATTTTGTTTTTGGATTGATTTTAGTTTTGGGGACAATATTTTTCTTATGGTTGTGGATAGGTTTATTAAGGCTTCTAAAAAAAAGGGTTAGACATAACCTAGTTATATAGGGCTACTAAAAAGCTTTATTTAAATGATAATTATTTTTTTAGTTATGCATTTAATTTTTAATGATTTTTTTTCCTGATTTATCTATCTATCTATCTATCTATCTATATTTTTTAATTTTTATACAAATGAATTTTATTTTTAAAAATACATAATTTTTTATTTTCATATAATATTTTTAATATATCCAGCTTTGCATAATATTTCTTCTTCTTTCATTTTATTCAATCAATTTAATGTGTGTGTCTATATCTATTATTGTTTGATTGAATAAAGAATATTATTTTAATAAATAAATTTAGCAAACAGCTCGTGAAGAAAACAATAAGAAAGCAAGAAACCAGGAGAATGACAGAGACAACATTTTCAAATGTGTAGCTTAGAATATGGTTATATATTTACATGTACAGATAAACCAAAACAATCGAGAGATAAGTGAAGATCAAGATCTTTAATCTTGAAAGATTATATATTTTGAGCATGTTATTAACCTTAGTTGGTTGATGGGTTTTTTTTTTTTTGTAATTTATTAGTATATATATATTTCTTGCTTTACTTGATTATATATATTCATAAATATTTTGATTTTCACTTAAAAAAATATAACTATAAAAACATGTCAAAAAGAAAAAAAAATCCGGATAAAATATCTAGTTTTATATCTAAGTTGCGTGTCTGAGTTGCAAGTGTGGCTATCAATGGTTCACTATGCTCATGTGTTTTAGATTACCGGGAGACCAAAAATCTCCTTTCCAAAGGAATCTAGTTCGAACTTTTCTTTCTTTATTTTGTTTTTGTAAAAATTAATGTTATTTTGTACTATAAATTAAATTTTTTGATGTTTTTAATTCATTTTTATATGCTGATGTCAAAATAATTTTAAAAAAATAAAATAATATTATTTTAATAAACATCTAAATAAAAAATATTTTAAAAAACAATTTTAACTATTTTTGCAAGTAGGCCAGCATCAAGTGACTGTACAAGATCAATTATTAAACGAATCTATTCATCACAATTTAATCAACCATCAACATAACAAAATCTTGAAATCAATTTCCTTGACCATGATGCATCCATAACCTTACTATATATATATATATATATATACACAATCAACATAACAAAATCTTGAAATCAATTTCCTTGACCATGATGCATCCATAACCTTACTCTATATATATATATATATATTGTTATATAAATTTCTTATATAGGTCGACTGTATTAATCACGTGTATCAGTGATAATAGGAAGACATGGGTTTGGGCATTAGGAGCAACCACATAATTATCTTTATGATTCAGTCGACATTCTCATATGATATTTTATAGTAAGTAGGTTGAAATTCATACAAGAACCGGTCTGGTTTTCTAACTTTATTTTTCCACGTGCTATGAACATAAGAAGTCAAGGTGACGTCCTTGCAATCTCTATCAAGATTTCGCATCAATTCTAGAAAAAAGGCCCATTAAATTATATATATGTATGTATATATATATATATAGCGAGCGAGCGAACGTAGATCTAGTGGTAGAATTGCTTCATATCTTATTCTTGGGTTGAATACTAAAAGGCATCGAAGCTTCCTAGAAAATATGATCGAAGAATTACTCCAAACAAACTTCCACCTTCAACCCACATGCCTTTGAAATATATATATACATAAATATATATATATATATATATATATATATATATAGAGAGAGAGAGAGAGAGAGAGAGAGAGAGAGAGAGAGTGTTAAAAATTTGAGATATTTTTTTTATGATTTTAGATTTGAATTTTGTGGTTGCTAATATAATAATTATTAAAAATTTATATGATCATTAATTTTAGAATCTATTAAATTAATTGACATACATACAAGTTAGCTCACTTTAATCAAAATATATAGAGTGCATTGGAGTTTGCATAAGATTCTTGGTAGTGCAAAAAACTAACCAAAATACAAAATTGTTGTCAAATAGATGGGAACAAGATGTTACGTATCTCTTTGGAGTTTTTATTTATTTATTATTATTGTATGTTTGTATCAGTTTATATATATCTCAGTTAAATCTCGAGCTTTTATGATGATATTTATAAACAAAATATTATTTTGATATAATTCTAAATGAAAAAACACTTTAAAAGACAACCTCAACTATACTCACAAATAGTCATTAGTAATACACTTCAATTAGATTTTGTTGATTTTTTCAACTACTAAGCTAACTTATTGGGGAAATAGCTTTAAAACATAATCTTTATATTATATTTAATGTGTCAATATAAATTATAAGTCCCATAAAATTTAAACAATTAGGCTTTTTTATTTAACAGGGGAACACTTTTTTATTTTTTTTATTTGCATGATATAATGTCTAAAATACTCTTGAAATTTAGACTTGCTTAATTGCTTGGGTAGGGGTAATTTTGGTTTTCTATCTTTGTTAGTATAATTTAGTTACTTAGATATCCTTAGAAGCAAGAAATCTATAGCTTAGATAAATAGACTTTTTGGTATTCATTGTTTTTTTCATTAATATTATATAAAATAAAAAACACTCTTTAAAATTAAAAAAATTATTGTCATGTGCAATGTCCATGCTAGTACAAGGCGACCGTGTTTTTTAAACGCAACGTATGATGCCTAATGTTCAGCAAAAATGCTTAATAATTGTGCCTGTTAATGGATCGTATGGAGACATATCTAATAAGACGACACACGTAAAGAGAGTCGCGATGGCTAGATGACAATTTCTTGAAAAACAAAATAAAAAATTGTCCAATATTTTTTTTATTTCAATTGTTTTTTTTTATTTGTTATAAATCCTTTTTTAGATTATTTTTTTTCAATTTTAAGCCTTAACACTTTGTCTTATTTGGTATTTATATCAAATTTGACATTCATTTTTTTATTGTGATTTTAATTTCATCTTTTTATGTAATATTTAACCTTTATTCTTTTAATTTCTTTTTTTCCTTGGTTCTTTTTTTAAAATTGGTTTTATTTTTTCAATATCATCTTTTAATATTTAATTTGTTTAGAATAGGACTTTGTTTTTTTTTTTTTTTTGGTGTGGAGACCTTGGTCTCATGACCTAAATCATAGGTATAAAACTTATACCTTTTTAAATATCATATCATTTCATTTTAATTTATATTTATGTCAAATTTGTTTTTTATTATGGTAATTTCTTTATCCTTTGTTAAAATTGATTTTTCAGCCTTCAATATTGTATTGTTGAGGGTTGGGTTTTGTTATTTTTTTCAATGTGGTCATCCCCGTTTCAAGACTTGGGTCAAGGTATGAGATGTTAACACGAGTTGACATTGATATTTTTCTAAATATTTTTTTGTACTTTTTTTTTAATTTTAGCTTTTGACATTGAGTTTATTAAATATTAAGCTTTTTTATTTATTTTTTATTTAGTTTTTATAACGATAACCCTGACCTCATGATCAAGTCACAAGTTTATCATACTAACTTGGTCTAAGTAGTTTTTTTTCTTTCATTTTCTTTGTCCTTTAGTATTATGGTCCATAACTCGAGTCACAAATTTTTATTTTGCTCTAAAACATGTTGACAACACTTTTAAATTATATTTTAGGTTACAAAAGAAATTGACTTGGCCTTCGACAAAGAATAGGCTAACTATCTGATATTTACTATAAAAGAAGGGTGCAAAATTTTATATCAACAATGAGTATTTTTTTTCACTTTTTTTTTAATCTTGTCATTTTTTTTCTTGATTCCATCCTTATTTTTTCAAGATTTTCTTGTTTGGTCTTTTTAGTTTTATATTTTTATATTTTAATCCTTATATTTTATTTTCATCTCATCTTAGATATCAAGTTTCAAGTAATGTGAGACAATTGAAGATTGGTTTATTTTTAGTTTCATCACTTGAGTCACAAATTTTTAGTTTTATTTTTTATAGTTTTTCAAAATGTTATATAAACAATGAGTATTTTTTTTTCAAGCGAAACAAATTGAAGATTGGATTTTAGAGGTTGAAAAACTTGGCCTAGATTTCTTAGCCATCGAAAGACAGGTCATTAATATTCAATGAAAATAAAATATACATATTTTTATTGTTAAATTTTTTATTAATTCTTTTATTTTCTTATATAACCACATCAAAATTATGAAGACAAGACTCTTTTATTATGACAAGTTTGTGTTTAAGGTGATACGTTTCTAATAAAACAAAGATACCTTTCTATAAAAAATAATAATAAAATGTGAGTTTTGCCTTAAAAAACAATTTCGCTCCTTAATTGAAATTATCAAAATTCTTGAGAATATTTATTTTAATAACCTTATGTTTTTATTAAAAAGTTACAGTACTGATAATTGAAGATTCGTCAACATAAATAAAAATGTTTAAATAAATAATGAGGAATTTGAATTAATAAATAAAATTTATCCTTAAGATTTTTAATCTTTCAAACTCTCGTGGATATTTATTTAATTCCTGCAAAATTTAATAAAATTACTTCAGGATTTGCCTGGTTATAGTAATAGCAATCCACTTATAATTATAGTAACATTAGAGAGAATTTTTTATTTGACAATTTTGAATCAATTTATTTTTCAATTTAAATTAAATCTTTTTTTTTCGAGCAATTTTAAAGCATCCCTCTAAATTCACCTTGCGCATATATATATATATATATAAACTTAATTTTCCATTTCAATAAACATGATAAATGACAAAGTTCCTTATTCCTTCTCATCATCCTCGAAGGAAAAGGGAAGAACCCCTTTCATGCACTGCTTGAATTGTTGTAATCATGGATTAAAATCAAACGGCCATCAAGAAGAGATGCAGCATAACATGGTGCCGTCAGTCATAGCATAGCATATAGATGGAGACATTTTCGTTGAGAGAGAGGAGTTAGTTAGTGGCCACGAATTGGCGCGAAACCATAGGAAACCAAACCGAACTCAAAGGTCCTCTTGACGACTGCCTCATCTATTGTCTTCCCCTCTCTCCCTTCACTCTCCATCCTTTCTTTCCCCCTCTTCTATACTAAGAAACATATCATTTTCTTTAACTATCCAATCTTTTCTATTTATTTTCCCCCCATGATTGGAATTGGAGTCCCTTTTTTTTTAAGAAAATAATCGAGGTTGATCTAGTTTTCATGAGATTTTGAGCCTTATTCAAGTTTGTATCAAAAGAGTCATGAATGGAGGCTCCTTTATGGTCTCTGTTCTACTTATGGATTTGATATGATCAACAAGGTAGAGTTTTGACAGCCAGGAAAGTTAAATGGTTGGATCTTTACATTTTATGAAGTTGGAGCTTGCTTAGTCCAACCTTGAATTTAAATAGCTTCAAAATGGTACGTGGATATATATTTTACTAACTTTTTATTTGGTTGGTATAGGCTACAAATTGATTTCCTTTTATTGTTTTTTTCTTTTTCTTCATGTGATGATATCATTTCTTTGTATGAAATTAATCCCATTTTTAAGGGAAGAGTAAACGGTATGCCATTGATAAGGTTTGAATCTGCGTGCCTTGAGTGTGTTCTATTGAAGGAAAAAAGAAGTACGACATTAGACTTGGCTGCTTGTAAAAACATAAGGCTGATGATTATGAAAATAATAATGACTGTTAATACTTTGGTGATTCTTCGAAAGATACTCTAGATATATGGGGTAATGATGTGATGTAAGAATAAATCAGAAGATGAATCGGATTCAAGGGAACATAACTCTGCCATTTTAGTTTTATATGTTAGATCTATCCACACAATGTTGAGCAACTTACAAAATAATTTCCCGATAGATGACCGTAAGGGAATGTAGTTTTGCAGTAGTGATGTGCAATATTCTGATGGAATGCTTGATAGTGTTGTAAAATGGAAAAAGTTTGTGAAGGATGATGATGAAGAGGTTTGTATGCTTTCTTCTGGAACGAAATGCTGCGATGTTTTACTTAAAAAGACATATTCACATGCATGACAAGTGTTTTTCCTTCCATTGTTTCGTTGGGAATGGATTGAACTTACTTTGGTATTGTCGATTTGATCTAGCAACAACGTGGTGGTATTGAAGCTGTTAGATTGCTCCGAGGAATTGATGTAGCATTCCACAGGGATTGCAACGTTTTATAACAATCCAACTAACCACTCTTCTATCTTTAAGTGTTATTCTGGGAATTACCAAATGGTTTAAGGTTTTTTTTTTTTTTTTTTTTGGTATAAACCATCCGGTAATTCGGCCACTGCCGACTAATCCGGATTCGAGCCGGGTAGGACCCTTAAGGGCGGCAAAGCTCTCCCAAGCAAGTTTTAAAGCAGCTGCATACCCAAGACTCGAACTCGAGACCTTGGAAATGGTTTAAGGTTGAATAGGGACAAAAGTGGAACTCTTTCTTGAAGAATGCTAGAAGAGAGAATATGCGTTGAGGTGTTAGCGAAGTTAAACATTTATCACTACTTCATTTTCTTCTTCCTTGATCCTAAACAAGTTTCAGACAGTAATTGAATCAATGAAAAGAAAGGGTCATTTACATCTCCTAGGTTTAGATAGATGAGAGACACATTAGAGTATTGGCGCTACAAAGACTTCGGAGGCAGACAAGAAGATACTATGCTTTTTGCAGGAAAATTCAGAGCAGATTATTTATTTTATCTGTTGAAATCTCTCATCCAGTTTTAGCTACATTGTCGAATATCTTAACATCCCTTGTGCTATGATGGGGGCTTAAAGATTATGTTTCTGTTTATTTGATTTCTTTGCATCTAATTAAGGATGTGAGACCAAATATGCAAGTTTTGTGAAAGTAATAGTGTGTTTCTAGCTAAATCTCTACATTCTGCACCTTATATGTTCATGATTTGCATTTCGGTTTTCGCAGGGAAGTACGGAGAATATAATTGTGGGTTCTGAGATTTGGGTTGAAGACCCCCAGTTGGCTTGGCTTGATGGAAAGGTATCAAAGATTACAGGGCAGGATGCAGAGATCGAGACTTCAACTGGAAAGAAGGTGCATCGAATGCCTTAGTTTTTTACATTTTGATTTAATTTCTTCCTATGGAATAACATCTCCTGTGGTTAATGGATGTTGAATGATAGTTATACTTGGATTTTGATTCTTTGATCATATTAGAGTTGCATTTCATGGACTAGCTCTACATGTTTTGAAATTTAGAAGAAACTCTTGTTTCTAGCAGCTCGTGTCCTAGGTTACTGTCCATGCATGTCTCTGTTGCTAAAATAAAATAAAAAAAACTAATCCTGCTGAAATATTTATCTGTTATTTATGATTTTGATACCGGTTATACAAAAATTTAAAAATTTGAAGCAATTTGATAATAAAATCATTTAATCAGAACAATGTTCACATTGCTTTTCAAAGTTGATTCTTTCCTGCTCCCTGACATTCTCTTTTCTGATTGTCTAAACACAAGGTCACTGCAAAATTATCGAAAATATATCCGAAGGATATGGAAGCTCCTGCTGGTGGAGTTGATGATATGACAAAGCTTTCTTACTTGCATGAGCCTGGAGTTCTGGAGAATCTGAAAACGAGATACGAACTGAATGAAATCTATGTAAATTTTCCTTCCCCTTCATGTTAATATCATAACCAGCATTGATCCAAGCTATAAATGAAAAAAGAAGAGAAAACTGTTAATTTCAGCCTCAATGGCCCGTGCGTTTCTATTGCAGACATATACCGGAAATATTCTTATCGCCATCAATCCATTTCAAAGACTGCCTCATATCTATGATGGCCACATGATGCAACAATACAAGGGAGCACCATTTGGAGAGCTGAGTCCTCATGTTTTTGCGGTTGCTGATGTTGCATACAGGTTATTCCTATTTGCATTTTTCACTTTTATGTCATTTTCTGTACAAATGAAAATATATTCAACATGTTTTATTGAATTCAGGGCTATGATCAATGAAGGGAAAAGCAATTCCATTTTGGTCAGTGGTGAAAGTGGTGCAGGTAAAACTGAGACCACGAAAATGCTTATGAGGTACCTTGCATTTTTAGGAGGTCGAGCTGCCACTGAAGGACGAACTGTTGAGCAACAAGTTCTTGAAGTATGTTTGAAAATTCAGCTTTTGTCGTAAAATTTGAAGTTTCAGTATTCCATTTGGTGACATATTTTTCATTTCTCATGAATTCTGACTAGACTTTTCTACTATCTGATTTGATTGCAGTCAAATCCAGTCCTTGAAGCATTCGGGAATGCTAAAACTGTTAGAAATAACAATTCCAGGTGAGAATAATTCACTTGACATGAAATTGGTGTCAGATAAAATTGTTACATGCTTTAGCATCGATTCTTTCACAACAATAAAGGGCCTGACTTCATACTGACATGAACTGCCTCCAATAATTTCATGGACAATGTCATTAAGAAGTTTACAAACTATATTAATTGGTATTTTCGCGTTGATGTGTTCCTAAAATTAATACTGGTGCAGCCGTTTTGGTAAATTTGTTGAGATCCAGTTTGACAAGCATGGAAGAATTTCTGGAGCTGCCATCAGAACTTACCTTTTAGAGAGATCTCGTGTTTGCCAAGTTTCCAATCCTGAACGCAACTACCACTGTTTTTACCTTCTTTGTGCCGCACCACAGGAGGTAACTTTCTGGTGAAATGATAGCTCCGAATGTGATTTCATAGTCAATGGAGCAAGCTTATCATGTCAGTATGTTACAAACTTCAAGCCTTTTTTTAACAGGAAGTAGAGAAGTACAAGTTGGGGAGCCCAAAATCATTCCACTATCTTAACCAGTCAACTTGCTTTGAACTGGCTGGTGTAAGTGATGCCCATGACTATCTTGCCACTAGAAGGGCTATGGATATTGTTGGAATAAGTGCAAAGGATCAGGTAAGCTTTCAAAGAAGTATGCTTTTGACTGCTGCCAGTCAGTCCAGTATCTTACTCTCCCTCCCTCCCAGGAAGCAATTTTCAGAGTCGTTGCTGCAGTCCTTCATATTGGAAATATTGATTTCTCTAAGGGAAAGGAAGCTGATTCATCGGTTCCTAAAGATGACCAAGCTAAATTCCATCTCAAAACAACAGCAGATCTGCTAATGTACAACACTAAAACTCTAAATTTACATATACCAGCATAGATAGTATCTGATACGTTTGCTTTCATGTAAGTGTAATTATTGATTTTTATTTATCTATTCCAGGTGTGATCCTGTAGCCCTGGAAGATGCTTTATGTAAGCGTGTTATGATCACCCCTGAGGAGGTCATCAAGAGAAGTCTTGATCCTCAAAGTGCAGTGACTAGCAGGGATGGTTTAGCTAAGACGATTTATTCTCGTTTATTTGATTGGTAAGACATTATTTTCTTCCATTGATATCATCTATAACTTGAAGAGTCATGTGATGATAATTATGTGACATTATGTACAGGATAGTAGATAAGATTAATAGCTCCATTGGACAAGATCCTAACTCAAAATCTCTGATTGGAGTCCTTGACATCTACGGTTTTGAAAGCTTCAAGACGAATAGGTAAGAAGCAATGAAAACTAGATGCTTATAATTGAATGAATAGAATTATATTTAATTATATCGCAGCAACTACTTGGGATGTTGTCATACCAATTTTACAATTCCTGCTGCGCAGCTTTGAGCAGTTCTGCATTAATTTCACAAACGAGAAAGTTGCAGCAGCATTTCAACCAGGTAATGCTGCAGACCATGGTAACCATTTAGCTGACGTTATTTTCAAACTCTTAACTGAAGAAGGTTTCATGATAACTTTCAGCACGTCTTCAAAATGGAACAAGAGGAATACACAAAAGAGGAGATTGATTGGAGCTATATTGAGTTTGTCGATAATCAAGATGTCTTGGATCTTCTTGAAAAGGTTTTTTTCCTGTGATTCACATTTTCTTTTTTCTAAACCTGACTTATACATAAAATATCTTAATGGGGCATGTATGTGCAAATTTTTAGTGTTCTAACTGTTTTTGGCTCATTTTATACCCCATTACTCCTAATATTTAATACCCTTTTTGGGGGGTTATTGCAGAAACCAGGAGGTATAATAGCTCTCCTTGATGAAGCTTGGTATGTCACTTTAATTTATGCTTTCCAGGATAATTTGCATCTATATGAAAACAATTCTGATTGTACTTACCACTTGTAATTGTTTAAATTTTTCCCCATATATATTATCTGCTGCTTGTTGTTTCTTTCCTTAAGCATCAAGTTGGCTTCTCAATTCTTGTTAACAATGCCTTGTTTTCAGCATGTTTCCAAAGTCAACGCACGAAACATTTTCAAATAAGCTTTATCAGACGTTTAAAGTTCACAAGCGTTTTATCAAGCCAAAACTATCTCGCACTGATTTCACCATCGCTCATTATGCTGGAGAGGTAAGCTATATTAATAAAACATTAGTTGTGTATGCTTGTATGATGTGAAATGCTGTTACATTAAGATTAATTTTTCTTGTATTTTCAGGTCCAGTATCAATCAGACCATTTTTTGGACAAGAACAAAGACTATGTGGTTCCTGAACATCAAGATTTGTTGAATGCTTCGAAATGTCCTTTTGTAGCAGGCCTGTTCCCTCGACTTCCGGAGGAGACAAGTAAATCTTCAAAGTTCTCTTCAATCGGTTCTCGTTTCAAGGTAGCTTTATTTGTTATCTAAATGAGCAAGGCAGTTGCCTTTTTCTTACACAAACAACAGTTAATCTCTATATGTACCCTCTATGTCTTTTGTCCATACTTTATTCTTTCTTGTGGTTCAAGAATTGAGAACTAACTTTCTGTATTCAAAATGATGCAGATACAACTACAGCAACTAATGGAGACATTAAACTCTACTGAACCTCACTACATAAGATGTGTAAAGCCAAACAATCTACTAAAACCTGCTGTATTTGAGAATGTCAACATCATGCAGCAATTGCGTTGTGGTGTAAGTACAACTTAACATTTCTTCATTGTTGAGCTGGTTTTATCAAAATGTATTTGTTTCTCAATGTCTTTTGCAAAAAAAGGGTATCCGGCTCATTACAATCTGACATTTAGTTTTGAGATGGTTTTCACAAATTCTTGCGAGCTTTTATCTGTTAATTTAATTTTAATGGTTGTCCATGTAGGGTGTTTTAGAAGCAATTCGAATAAGTATGGCTGGATATCCTACTCGTCGCCCTTTCTTTGAATTCGTAAATCGATTTGGACTTCTTGCCCCAGATGCTTTGGAAGGAAGGTAAGTAATCTGTTGTAGGATAAACTGTTGTTTAAGTAGTTAATAATTGTGACTTCTTTCACTGTAAAGCTGTAGCCGCTTTGAATTAGTTCTTGAATTTTCTGAATATACTTGAGAAAAATGTGTATTTATTAAATATAAAATTTCATGTGAACAGCTATGATGAAAAGACTGTCTGCAAAACGATTTTGGAAAAGAAGGGGCTAAAAGGATTCCAGGTAAAACGGAAGTTTCTTTACTTCTTGTGCCAATAGCAGTTAATGTAGGAGACAATTATGAGAGTGTTTTATGATGTGAAAGCAACATGAATGAACTGTGTTATGCATGATTTACAGTTGATGTCTATGTTTTAAATCAAAAGAAGTCCTTAATCCATTCACATATTGTTTCGAAATAATCGAGTCCTCGGTCAGACTGTCTATTCAATTGGCACTGGAATGGCTTGCAGATAGGTAAAACAAAGATTTTCTTGAGAGCTGGTCAGATGGCTGAATTGGATGCAAGGAGAGCTGAGGTACTCAACAATGCAGCAAAAACCATCCAGGGACGCATACGAACGCATTACGCTCGAAAACGATTTATTGCGTTGCGGAAGGCTACCATAGTGGTGCAATCTCTATGGAGAGGTGATTCATTAGAACATATACTAGCTTAACCTGGTTTAGAAATGCATAATCTTTTTTCCCCTGTTCTTCTGCAACCAATTTTTATATTTGACGTACTTTTCATATGATTTTGTAGGAAGACTGGCTTGCAAAGTTTATGAAAGCTTAAAGAGACAGGCAGCTGCTATAAAAATTCAGAAGCATATACGTAGATATACAGCCAGAACAGCCTACAAGAAACTCCATTTATCTGCTCTTCTCTTGCAAACAGGTTTAAGGGCCATGGTTGCTCGAAAGGAATTTAGATTTAGGAAGCGAACTAAAGCTGCAACCATTATTCAGGTTACACCCTTGATGATATATCTCTTATTTATTAAATCTCTACTTTCTGGTGTTGCAACAATAAATTATACTACTCTTTACTTGGATGACAAATGCAGGCCCGATGGCACTGTCATAAATCTGCTTCCTACTATAAGAGGCTGCAGAGAAGTGCAATTGTCACACAAACAGGATGGAGGTGTAGAGTTGCTAGGAGAGAGCTAAGGTTGCTCAAAATGGTCAGTACCGGGCAATCTTGTATCTCTATGGTTTTAAAAGTTTTTCTTTTCCATGTGTTATTGTCAACTTCATGATTGCAAGACATTGATCTAAGGGAATAACATAATTTAATGAATGTAATTTTGAGAATGCCTATATCAACTCTACTCCACAAGATAATCTGAGTATCCTGGCTAACAAATCATTACCGATTAATTGAAAAAAGGGAGTTTTTCAATGTATAGCGAAGTCTAGATATAGAAATTTTATCAAAATTTCACGTAGTGCGTGAAAGGAGGGTAATTAATAGCCGAAAGTTTCACCAAGTGATCGGTACAAGGCATAGACATGGTCTTAGTTCATGAGCTTCAAATTGAAGTATCAAATTCTGAGCTATACTAGTTTAGTTTGATAATAGAAACAGAGGATAGTTCAATTAGAATTAACAAGAACAATAGGCCAATCCTTGACACCTCAAGGGCTTTCATAATGATTACAAAGCCAACAACTATAATCACAGCATGTATTTGATATGAATAGCATGTCCTGGAGTAGCATTTTTTTCCCTGCTAAATGCTTGAAATATGTTTCATATTTATGCCTGTGATTTTTAAGTAGGATTATTGACATAGATCTCCAATTTCTTGAAGGCTGCAAGAGACACAGGTGCGCTACGAGAAGCCAAAGATAAGCTTGAAAAGCATGTAGAGGAACTCACATGGCGTTTGCAGCTGGAAAAGCGTTTGAGGGTAACATTTTCTGCAGAATGATATTTTTCCAATAAGAATGTTCTTGGTTATATGTGAATTTACAACATGAAGTGAAAAGAACTATACTAACATAGAATCCAGCAGAATAGTACAATTTTGAATCTCAAAGGAAAGAAATTATTGGACCTTAAGATCCTTCAACCATTATCAGATCATTTATGATGAGAAGAAATTGTTGCTTTTAATTGATGGAGTTTGATTATTATATGCTCATGCCAAGGCTTGACATCACGCATGCAGACTGATTTGGAAGAAGCAAAAGCACAGGAAGTGGTGAAATTTCAGAATTCGCTGGAAGAAATGAAAAACAAGATAGAAGAAGCCAATGCGTTGATAATCAAGGAAAGGGATGCTGCAAAGAAGGCTATTGATGATGCACCTCCTGTAATTAAAGAAACTCAAGTACTTGTTGAAGATACTAAGAAAATTGATTCTCTAACAGAAGAAGTGGAAAATCTAAGGGTAAGAGGTTCAATCTAGTAGTCAATAAATACCTTTTCTTGTAGAATCAAATGTGATACTGGGTAGTCATTTCATTTCCAAATGAGGAAACATGTTCAGAGAATAATGCATCGTTTAGCAAAATCCCATTCAACAATTTGGATTCATTTGAGTCAATGGGTGCATATTTATTATTCATCCACTACTGGAAACACTTTTGAATTTGCACGGGTTTTGGTTACACCAGCTGCAAAATCTATCATCTCATTTAGTCAATCTTGTCATTGGTTTCATGCACTGAAGATCACGTTAGATTCTGAGAAACAAAGAGCTGATGATACCGAGAAGAAATACAGTGAAGTAAAAGAGATTAGTGAAGAAAGGCGGAAGAAATTGGAAGAAACAGAGAAAAAGGTTCAACAACACCAGGAATCCTTGCAAAGGTAGGAAATCATTATTATTATTTGCTCATGCCTGCTTTATTTAGTATTGCTCATCCTGGGACTGCAAACTTTTGAGAGTTCAATTAGTATCTTTACCATGGAAATATTGATATGACATATCTTTTTATTATTAGGCTGGAAGAGAAACTTGCCAACTTAGAGTCAGAGAATAAAGTCCTGCGGCAACAGGCTCTATCAATGGCGCCCAACAAGTACCTCTCAGGACGCTCCAGATCAATCATGCAGGTAATTCTTTATAATGTCACACATTAGACTTTTACATTTTCTGTCACAGAAAGAGTTAGAGCTTTTCCCTTTTTCTGATATTTGGCAGAGGGCTGAGAGTCACATTCCAGTGGATGCTGCAAGAGCAAGTTCGGTAAGCATAGCTTACATTATTACATATTTTCAGTCTTTTGGGCTCCCCTGAAAATGTTTTTTTTCTTGACTTCTTTTGTGTTTCTGCTCACCTGACTAAATGGATTAGGATCTGCAAAGCCCTTCAATGAACCAGAGGGAGCATTCTGAAGTAGATGATAAGCCACAAAAGTCATTAAATGAGAAGCAGCAGGAGAACCAGGAGTTGCTCATTCGTTGTGTTGCACAGCACCTAGGCTTTTCAGGGAACAGGCCTATCGCTGCTTGTATCATATACAAGTGCCTTTTGCAGTGGAGATCGTTTGAAGTTGAGAGAACTAGTGTGTTTGATCGGATCATTCAGACCATAGGCCATGCGATTGAGGTTTGAAATGCCAAATCTTATGCATTATTGTTTTGATTTATTACCATTTTTTTCCCACCAGAAGTCACTCCTTTTCACATGTTATTTCAATTTGAACATCAGACCCAGGATAACAATGAAATCTTGTCCTACTGGCTAT
Organism: Salix suchowensis; assembly: GCA_029030765.1. Taxonomy (NCBI): domain Eukaryota; kingdom Viridiplantae; phylum Streptophyta; class Magnoliopsida; order Malpighiales; family Salicaceae; genus Salix; species Salix suchowensis. The sequence goes on along the minus strand of CM054992.1, from coordinate 10,605,515 downwards.
CCAATGCCTCAACACTCCTCTTACTGCTCCAGCGTACATTGAAAGCAAGTGGTGCGGCAGGAATGGCTCCACAACGTCGACGATCATCATCAGCTACTCTATTTGGAAGAATGACACAGGCATGTATTTCTCATTGAAATCATCAAAAGCCATCAATATAATCTCATTTCTTTACTAAAGTCAGGTTACTTCTGTGTTCTTTTCTTTCAGAGTTTTCGTGGAGCTCCACAAGGAGTCAATCTATCCTTAATCAATGGGGGCATTAATGGTGGAGTGGACACATTGCGGCAAGTTGAAGCCAAGTATCCAGCTTTGCTTTTCAAGCAGCAGCTTACAGCATATGTAGAAAAAATCTATGGAATGATTCGGGATAATCTAAAGAAAGAAATCTCTCCTTTGCTTGGATTGTGCATCCAGGTATATTTTCTTCTGCTTCTGTTAACATGTTTAAATTATTTGTTTTAAAATTCCTTATATAGCTTTCTGTTTGAACATGATTATCATAGGCACCAAGAACATCCAGAGCAAGTTTAGTGAAGGGGGCTCGTTCAGTTTCCAACGCTTCAGCCCAGCAAGCCCTGATTGCTCACTGGCAAGGAATAGTGAAGAGCCTTGGAAACTTCTTAAACACTTTGAAGTTAAATCATGTACTTACAGGAACTCACTCATCCCGTTTCCCTTCTACTTCGCTTGATCAAAACCTTGAGCAATCAATTAACTGAGTTCCTTTTTCTCGGTTGATTTTCAGATTTTCTTAATATTATGTGAAATGAACTCTGATAATTATCATACGATTCTACTTCTAGGTACCTCCATTTTTAGTTCGTAAGGTGTTCACTCAAATATTTTCCTTCATCAATGTTCAACTGTTCAACAGGTATTCAGTCTATGCTCAGACTTTCATTTGTCTTCTGAGGTGGCCATGATTCTGGTTGTTTATGATGCACTTTTTTTTCCTTCAGCCTTTTATTAAGAAGAGAATGCTGTTCATTTAGTAATGGTGAATATGTTAAAGCTGGGCTGGCTGAATTGGAACACTGGTGCTACAAAGCAACGGATGAGGTACCTAGAATTCACTTCTCGCATTTCCTTGCTATAAGATATAAAATTACCAACCACAAAAATATAAATTCAGTATGCAGGTTCAGCCTGGGATGAGCTCAAGCATATTAGACAGGCCATCGGGTTTCTGGTATGTTTTCGTTCTTATGAATTCATGAGTACTTCCACTAGACCACAATCCACAATTACATGTTAAGATGGCGAAGAAGGAAAAAAATGACATTTTTCAATTTGATCCCTTTTTTTTTCTGATGTAGGTCATTCATCAAAAGCCAAAGAAAACATTGGATGAAATAAGCCATGATCTCTGCCCAGTGAGTGATGAACTATATCATCCAAGAGTGCCTGGGATGTCGTTTATTTCTATTCTGTCATCTTCACCATATTTCATAACCAAATCAATTAATTAATTTGTGTATACAGGTTCTAAGTATCCAGCAGCTATACAGAATCAGTACCATGTACTGGGACGACAAGTATGGCACACATAGTGTGTCGACGGATGTAAGTTTCTTACAGATACCATGACTGTTAGAGAATAATATAAATCATATACTAGGACTTTTCCTAACAGCTTAAAGCTTTTAGGTAAGATGGTTTCTTAACATGGTATCAGATCATTGTTGACCAAGCGGTCAAGAGTTCGAATCTCACCACGTTCATTCTATTTAATAAAAAATAAGCACAAGGTAGTATGGATCTGTGTGCAAGTTTCATGTTTCAAGTCCGAAAGACTTTCACTTGAGGATGCGTGTTAGAGAATACTATAAATCATAATCTGAAACTTTACCTAACAGCTTAAACTTGTAGGTGAGATGGTTCCTTAACAATAATTACACTCGATTAGAATCATCTTTGCCACATGAGAACATTAGTAATCGATGCAGTAAGACATTGACTTGAAGAAAACTGATCCAGCTGAGTCTTGCCACGTGTATGCTTTCCATGCAGGTTATATCCAATATGAGGGTGCTGATGACAGAAGATTCAAATAATGCAGTCAGTAATTCTTTCCTGCTGGATGATGATTCAAGGTCAGCAAGCGATGTTATATTTTCCTCTATGTTCTGCACCATTAAACCATTTTCTTTTATTATTACAACCTGCGATACACAGTTTTTATTATCCAACTAGAATTTTGGCTGGAAAGGATGGGTGCTAAACTCAGCTAAACATCATATTGATCAATAGAAGTTAATCTGGAATTAGCAATATTTCTCTGCCACAAGAAGATGCGCATCTCCTTAACCTGCCCTCCATATAACCTGAACTTGTGGCTGTCACTGACTCATTACAGAAATCTTCATGTTTGCAGCATTCCATTTTCAGTTGATGACTTGTCGAAGTCCATGGAACAAATTGACATCGCCGACATCGAACCGCCGCCTCTGATTCGCGAAAACTCGGGCTTCAGTTTCTTGCTGCCACAATGTGATTAAGTATGATCAAACTGCGAAAATGGATCGAGCTCTGTTCATCAGTCGCTCTTACTGAAAGATGTAAATTCAAGCCACAAGCTCCGTAACTGTACATGTCCTCGTGAGAGGCTATTCATTTTGAGAGATTTTGCATTTCTACTACAACTACTTCTTTTGAAATTGTTTTCTATAGGTAGCCCATTGCTACAAAAAGGGATGCCATGGCTCCCATATTTTGATTCGTTGTACAACTAGCTGATATTTTTTACGAGGAAGAAAATAAAAGCTTACAAGGTTGCTGTCAACATTTGTCGAGCCCTAATCCTTGTGGCACAAGCAATACTCGAAGAAAAATCCATATAAAACAAGAATTCCCACCAAGTATGGAATCCTATTACAAAAGAGCTAAAAGAGCTCGGGGTGGGTACTGTAGCGCTAGACACAGTTGCACTGTGGACTGGCCATTTCTCGACCGTAAGGCCGCGGCTGTTCGTCCCGCTTTCTCTTATGAACAGTGTAGAGGCGAAATTAGCCCCGGTAATAGGACAAAATAGCTGACGGTCTGAGGGTAAATATCGCTGAGGGTCAGGGGCATGAATGTAGTTGCACGCGTACGGACCGGACCGGTCCGGTCCGGTCCGCCGTAGTTTTTTTTTTTTTAATATATTTAAAATGGCTAATTACTATTATGGGCCCGAATAAGACAAAACCATGGATTTCGGTCCAGGGGCTGTCCGGTAATTGACCAACTTTTTTTATTTTTTTCCCGTTAATTGTCAGAGCGTGTGTCACACGCGCCAACCGGTTTCACGACCCACGCCCTGTTTAGGTGGCGCGTGCGGCGTCATACGGTGGACGGAGACGAGATTCCGACGGACGGAGCGGTTCGCCTTGGCGTTCTCTTCCTCCCGCGGTGGCGCGTTTACACTCACAATTCCCATGGGACGCGCGTGGAACCGGTTAAAAACGCCGGCCACATTTCTCTCTCTCTCCCGCACGTCAAAGTGCGGGAGAGTCCCCCAATTTGTGCACCTTTTACTTCGGTCCCTTGACTTTTGATTTTGTTTTTTGTCCCTGATTTTGGTTGCATAAGTTTTGATTTAGTTCGATTGGGTCCTCCGATTGCAATTGATTGGATGTCAATATTTCAGTTCGGTCCTCCTTCTTTTAATTTTCGGATTCGGTTGAAATTATTCAATAAATACAGTACATAAGTTTCGATTTCTTCAATTGGATCCTTTGATTGAAATTGATAATATATTGAATTTGCATTTTGGCCCTTATAGTTTTAATTTGTTATTTTCATCCCTTGATAAATTGATATTTGTGTTTTATTTTCCATTATTGACATAATAATAATAATAATAATAATAATAATAATAATAATAATAATAATAATAATAATAATAATAATAATAATAATAATAATAATAATAATAATAATAATCATAATAATCATAATAATAATAATAATAATAATAATAATAATAATAATAATAATAATAATAATAATAATAATAATAATAATAATAATAATAATAATAATAATAATAATAATAATAATAATAATAATAATAATAATAATAATAATAATAATAATCATAATAATAATAATCATAATAATAATAATAATAATCATAATAATAATAATAATATATTCTTTTTCTTGCTTACTCTTTTGTTAATGTTTATGAGTGTTTTTTTTCCCGGGATAATTTGATAATTTTAATTGTTTTTGCAATAATAACAATAATCATTTTATATCTAATATTACTGGGGATAAAAGACAACTCAAAAACAAAAAATAAACAAATTTACCTAGGTTATCTACAATTAAAAAACGATACAAGTCATTTTTGTCTCGATTACACTGTTCCTTTTAAACGGCAAACAAGTCATTATTATATGTTTTAATATTTATTGCATATTATCGGCTCAAAATATATAAAAAATTAAAAAAATGACCTCGGATTTTTTTCATGAAAAAATTTAATATCAACATTCTTAAATAAATTTAATATAATAATATGATGAATAAATCTTATAAAATAAAATAAAAACTTCGCTTTGATTTTTAATTTTGTGCTCTTTTGTTCAAGTTTATTTGTTAAAAAAAAATTAAATTGTGAATATTTAAGATCTAATATTACACGGGAAAAAATACAGATCAAAAAAAACAAAAGGTCAACAAATTTGCCTAGATTATCTACAATTAAAAAATACACGAGGCACTTTCCATTTCAGCTACACTGTTCTTTTTTAACGGTAAATAAGTAATTATAGCACGAAAAAAATTATATTTATTTTGTGAAAAAAAAATTCAATATTTTTAGTTATAATGTGTAAGATCTAATATTATTAGGAAAAAAATGCAGCTAATGTTTTTGTTTTTTAACAAATTTACTTAACTTTTCGACAATTAAATATATATTCCTTTTTTGAAAAATATTGCAATGTTTTTATTTATAGTGTGTCAGATCTAATATTATTGGGGAGAAAAGACACCTCATAATTTTTTTTTAACAAATTTACCTAGGTTATCTACAATTAAAAAATATAAAAATCACTTCCCATTTCGATCACACTATATAGTATGTGAGACTAAGTATATGTGTTTAATATTTATTTAATATTATCGCCTAAAAATATATAAAGAGAGAAAAAATGACCTACGATTTCTTGAAAAAAAAATTAATATCGGCATTCTTCAAGATATTTAATATAATAATATGATGAATAAATCTTATAAAAAAAAATTTGTCTTTGAATTTAAATTTATATTTTAGACCCTTTGTTTTTTTCCTTTTAAGAAACGGTGACCTTTTTTTCACATGTATTTTTTCATTTTTGATCGTCCAACTCGGTTGTTCTTTTTTAACCGGGTTTCTTTTTGCTGTTTTGTTTTTTTTAACCGGAGTATCCGTGACAACAAATTGCTAATAAATCATTTCACCTTCTTAGCAAATTTTCTAACAAATTTTATCAAAAGTTTTTTAGCAATAGCAATATTCAATCACATTTTGGTTGAAAAAAACTATTTTTAACAGATTTTATCAATTACAATGTACTACTTATATATTAAAATAACAAAATACAACATTTATAAAATCAATTAATTTTCTACATAGATAAAAATGCCCAGCGAAGCGGGCCAATCAACTCGTATTAAATTAAAGCCTATATACTCTGGCAATCCGAGTCCTAGAAAATTGTGATGGTTGGCCTTAACGAATAGCCTTTATATGATAAAATAACATAGCGTAATGACAAAGAGTTTAAAATCTGAATAAAAAATCTTGAGTTCGAGTCAGAGTGTGCATCTTTTGTAAAAACCTGGAACAGTCAGGGTTTTACTCGCTCACATAGACCCACAAAATATGTTTTTCAAGAGGTAAGATTTCTTGAATAATAATAAAAAAAAAAGATAGTTTTTATATGAAAATCCAGTCCTTGATTGTCATCATTCATTGTTGGTAATCGTTGAAGTTAAAAAAAAAGCTTTCTTTGATGCTCTCCTTTATTCCACAATTATGAATCCTTCGTTGGCGGTATAGTTAATGCTACCTCTCAACCGCTTTGGTGTAATAAATAAAGATGGATTGAACGTTATGATTTTTTTATAAAGTTGTTTGGTTCATCTGGAAAGTATAAAAATCAATTTTTATTAAGTTTAAAGGGATGTTTGACACTGCGTTTCAAAAATATTTTTAAAAAAATTAATGTTTTTTTACTTTAAATCAAAAAATTTAATTTTTTTAGATAATTATTGTATTAATATCAAAAATAATTTTTAAAAAATAAAAAATATTATTTCAATATATTTCTAAAAAAAATATTTTTAAAAATAATATCAATTGTATTTCAAAAACGTCACTAAAGTTGTTAAACAGATGAAATTTATGTGCCATTAAAAAGATAGTACAGGGCGAGCTTGTCAAATCCCTTGCATAATAATTGTTATCTGTGAAAATAAAATCCAACACTATACTCTCGTCATTCAGATCTTACTTTTCTCTCCACCCAACCATTGCAGTCCAACCATTGCAGTAGCCTCCACACCACCCCCTGTGAATTCAAAGAATTCACCTGAATTTTTTTTTTTATATAACTGAATGTTCGGGTCAGCTTGCGCGCAGCACAACTAAATTTCTGGGCTCACTGAATATCTTACAAACCCAATGAGCATATAAGACACTGCAAGAGTGACAGACATGCTTGACAAGGCTTGAACCTGGGATGAGAGGAAGGAAAAAAAAAAAGAATTCACCTGAATTTCCAAGTGGGGGTGGAGGAAATTATTCCCTTCCTCTCTCTTAACCAGGGATTAATCCCATCATGCATGTCTATCATCTCTGTAATGTTTTATTTGTTTATTGGATTTATAGAATGTTCGGTGGATTCAGAGATTAATTGAAATGCTAGAAGTTAACCTGGATATTCTAATTAAAAAAAAAGAATTCATCTGAAACTTTGAGAATGATAAAAATGTATTTCTTACCATGAAAATCATGTCAATAATCCCAAAATTTTGTTCCCTCATTCGGTCCTTTCCCTCTGATAACTTGCCCCTGGTACACCAGCCCCGTTTATAAATTAAATTTACACATGTTTCTGGTCCATGATGCACAGCAAGCTCAAATAAAAGGATGGACTTGCACAATAAGAAATCTTTTGTTTCTTTATATTCTTAAAAAAATTAATTTATTTTCATATTTATAATTAAGCACAACATTTAAAAAGTTTCATTTGTTTTGTAGATTCGTTCTGCAAAAATTTTAAAAAAATTAATTTATTTTCATATTTATAATTAAGCACAACATTTAAAAAGTTTCATTTGTTTTGTAGATTCGTTCTGCAAAAATTAGGCGGCGGCCCAAATTTATCTGAGACCGTGGTTGTATTGCTGTTTTCTCTAAAATTTGAAAAATAAAAATTATTTTAAATTATTTTTTTATGTTTTTAAATTATTTTGATGTGCTGATGTCAAAAATAATTTTTTAAAATAAAAAAATATTATTTTAATATATTTTAGCATGAAAATCTCATTAAAAGTGATCCAGGTATAAAAAATAATAAATAAAAAGAACCTTCACCAGCTATGTTTTGCAAGCAAGAAACCAAGACCAAGTCTGATAGTAGTCACTTCTTGCTTTGAATGAGTTTTACCATTGCTATATGTCTCTCGACTTGACCTGTTAAAGAATGATCTTACCTATAAATTTAAGTTATTAAGTGAGATCCTAAAATATAATTCATATTATTTTTTTACGCATCTCCTCAAATGAAAACCTTTTGAGCTTGGAACTTGCACAAACTCATACTACCTTGTGCTTGATTTTTATCAAATAAAATGGGATGGTGAAATTCGAACTTGTGACTACTGGGTCAAAATGTTCTGATGTCATGTTAAAAAACTATTTCACCTAAATATTTAAGTTATCAGATAAAATCGTAAAATATAATCTATATTCTTCTCTATCGTAACCTTAATCGTTTGTATTTGTTTTGATGTTGCATTGCAGTTGGTGGAACACAAGAACTCACATGATGTTTCATCACTGCAGACACCACGGAGTGTAATTGAGTTTTGTTTAAAAAAATATTTTCGTTCAGAAATATATCAAAATATTTTTTTTTTTGATATCAGAAAAATAATCTAAAAATACTATTTTTTTAATTTAAAATGAAAAATATATATTTTTAAAATGCAATGCTAAACAAAATTATAATCCATGAGAAAAGTTGAGAGAGACAATTAAAATATTTTCACGGTTTTAACTATGATATCTAGAAATATATTATTTGATAAAAAAATCTGCTATATTAATTTATTTTTATTTTTATTTTGTATACTAATTGTACAATTTATGCAATTTATTTCCCACATTGATATGTTTTACCAAAGCTTCGACAGTATTTGAGATAATTTTTTATATATTAAAAAATAGGTGAAAAACTAATTATATTCCTGCAAAAAAAACATTATATTTTTGACAATTACATTAATATTAATAAAATTGATAATTCAGGTATAAAAATCATTTCCTTACTTATCCTAAGACTCCACACTAATGCCAATTATTAAGAATGCTTTTTTTTTTTTAATGCAAATTAGATAAACTCAGCTTAACTTAGCAGAGAAAAATTATGATAATCAACTGTAATTATAAAATATTCATAGTGTAGAGGAGATAAATATACAGAAAAAAAAAAGAAGAAATAATATACGGTTTCTGTCAAAAAGTGATAAAAAAGAAATTTCTTCTATAAAAATTTATGTTTTTAATTTTCTCTTTCTTGCTAACTTCCGTAGATTTTAGCATATCACTAGATTGTTGCTTGCGGCACGTTCTTGGTTGAATCAAATTTTTGGAAATAAAAAAAATGTCTAAGTATTGTTAATGTGTTTTTTTTTATAAAAAATTTAATAATTACAAATGATTACAAAGCTATATTTTCATTCAATTTAATATTCAATGATAAAGTTACAAAAAAAAAACTAATTAAGAAATGACAAAAAAAATAATCTAAGCAATATTAGCTAACCAGCAAAATTCATAATCTTTATAGACTGAAATAATTTTATAAAAAATAAATTAAAATCAAAATAATATCTAATAAACTCAATGTTAAAGAATGAAATTGAAATTTAAAAAAAAAAAACCTGAGTTAACATGGTTAACTTGTAAAACTCGTGACTTGGATCATGAGACAAAAATAATTCTATAAAAAAACAAATCAACAAATAATCACAAAACCTAATTTTTAATCAATCTAATATTAAAATGATAAAATTAATTTTTTTTAAACTAAAATCAATACAATTAACCCACAAAACTCGTAACCCATGTCATAAGACTTGAATAACTTCATAAAAAATAAATTATAAAATTCAATATCCAATAAACACGATATCAAAAAAAACAAAAAAAAACTAAGTTTCATTTAATATAAAAAGTTTATAAAAAAAAACTTTGAGGATGAAATGAATGCCAATTGTTTTTAATATATAATTAGCAGTAGTAATTTTACTGTACTTCATCCATTAATAATTTTGATTTAAAATTATACGTTAAACATAAAAAAAATATAATAAGCCCAATAAAAAAGAGATGTGCTTGAACTCTAAATCCAAGTCAATCAAGTAAGTAATCCAACGGCCAGAAATCACTCACTAGCACTCCTTAAAACACAAGCAAGAAATCTGAAAATCCCCTTTTCTCTCTCCTTTTTTTATATATAAGGGAAAAAAAACCCTAAAATACACGCTCAAATCCTAAAAATAAAAAATCAATTCCATAAAAACAAATCACAATTCCCTTCTCTATCTCTCTAAAAAAGAAAAAAAAAGAAATGGAACTCAACGACCCGCAGCATCAGCAGCAGCAACACCACTTCACCTCTTACTTCTCCACCCCCACCACCAACACCCCCACCCCATCACCTACCAATGGCCTCCTGCTACCCCATCAACCCTCAGACTCCACCACTGCTACTGGGCCCCCCATGCTCTACCCTCCTTCAATGGGACCCTCAACCACAGCTACAGTGACAGGAGGAGGAGCACCGGTGGAGGCAGAAGCAGCGGCAGAAGCGAAGAGAAAGAGAGGGAGGCCAAGGAAATACGGCACGCCTGAACAAGCTTTGGCTGCCAAGAAAACGGCCTCCTCAAATTCTGCTGCTGCTTACAGAGAAAAGAAAGAACACCGAGCTGGTTCTTCCTCTACTATTTCCTCCTTTTCAGCCTATTCATCCAAAAAATATCAACATTCTTCTCTTGGTAAGTTTTTCAAGTTTAGTTTCCAATTAGTTGGATGATGGTGTTCGTTTTTGTTTGTGAAATGTAGTTCAATTCCTTGCGAAATTTTGTCTTTAGTGATGTACATAGTTGAATTTGATATTTTTTTTATTGTTCTTGTTTGTGAAATACTGTGTATTTGATTGAAAGATATGGTCTTTGATGGTGTAAATGTCAGAATTTCTAAATACTTGACGTTTTGCATGTTATATAAGGCTTACATGTATTTGTCTAGTATTCTTTACTGGTATTCTATTTTATGTTTTATAGCTCTTTTATGAAAACACGGTGTTTGAAGGGTTTTTTTATTCGGTGGTACAAGTACTTTAATTTATTATTGAAAGTTCTTGTGTCTTGGTGGATTTGTTTGTGAAATGTTATTTAATGCCTTGAAAAGTTTGGTCTTTGGTTGTGCTAATTATTTTTTCCTCAAATTTTTTCCGGGGTTGAATTGAAATTCATTGACTTGTGGTGGGGTTCTTGCAAGTTCAGTTCCGTTTTATATTGTTGCTCATGGTTCTGTTTAGAAGATGTTGTTTAATTGCTTTAAAGGTTTGGTCTTTGATGGTTTTGGTTGAAGTTTTTGAACTAGTTGGATTTTTCTATTGTGTATGAGTCATTGCATGCGTTTGTCTTCATTTTTTATTCTATTTTTTTTTTTCAATATGACAATAGGTTTTGGAATTCTTTTTTGATCAAATAGTAAGCGAGTGAATCCATTTTACTTGTTTGCTTAATTCTTCCAATGCTTTTGTCATGAATATGTTTCTTGAGTGCATTTCCTTGAACTGCTGTTCTCTTTTTGATGTTTTCAATGAATGTGAATTTTTTTTTTCCTTTTATGAAATTGATTATTGTGCCATAAGTATTTTAGATACATTGCTTCTTATTTATTTATTTTTGGCTGCTTTGGATGTGTAATTTTGTAGTGTACAAATTCCTTGAAAAGCTTCTCTCTTTGGTGGTTTGCAATTGCAGCAAGTATCTAGAATTTTGCATTTTGTGCGAGCATTGGTTGTGTTTGTGTCAAGTAACTAGTAATTTTGTAAAATTTGTTTTGTGCTTGGTCTGATGGGTTCTACGAGCTATTTGTATTATGATGGTTTTTTAGCAACTTGTCTCTTTTTAGTGGGAGGTTATTATGCATTATCTCTTAGACAACATATCTTTCCGTATGTTTAATTTGTGTTTCTTAAATGAATGAGGGTTTGTTCCTCTATCAGTACAATGTGTATTCCTTTCCCCCCCATGGGGCTATATTCATTTGTTTATTTCTGTATTCTCTGCTGCTATCAGATGAGTGTCTGACTATTCTTTGTCCAAGATTTTTCTTTTATAGTGGTAATTTCTTGAAATTCTTTGTTGACATTAATTTCTGATTTATTCTAGTATTAGAGATTTATGCAAGCTATCAGTGATTTGATGGGAAAAATGAGCAAATCGTATTTAACTGTGCTTGTCCCACTATATGGAGTGGCTCTCTGCACTCTTTAGCGATATATCATATTAGGTATAGCAGAATATCTTGAGAAGCACTGGTTGATCAATATTCTTGTCCTTAAGTGTATGTTTGATTTGAATTGGTATTTACTTGAAGGGAATCAGCAAGCACCTACTTTATTAAGATGTCTGGGTTTGCTAAAGGGCCAGCCAGTTGATCCTCTTGTGATCCTATAAATTGTTGTGGAGGTTGCAACCATTTTTCAGCTTTGCAATATATGTGTTAATTTAGTTTGAGGATTCATTGTCATGTGTTTTGATTATTTGATCCCAAGAATGGAAAAGAAATCCAGACAATATTTTGTATATTGGATTTTTTTTAACGAGGCCGCATTTTCATCAGCCTCACTTCTTTCCTCTCTCACTCTCTTTCCCTTAGAAAATTCATTGAGGGCCCCATTAACTGAATGCCTCTTTGATATGGTTACCTTATCTCATCTTTCTGCTATTTCAGGCATTCCTTGTTCTTTTGTATTGTCACACTAGTTTTAAATGCTATAACACAATATCATTCTTAACTCCCATCTCAGTTTTGAACTTAATTATTCTGCTACTGCCTAGTGCTTTGTTGGGTCTTCTGTTCCCAATGAATACTAGGCTAATTGTTCTTCTTCATTACAACATTTTCAACATATAGATTAAGAAATTGATATAGAAGTTAAACAAAAGTTAGGTCTATGTCATATGTGTGATATTATATAATCTACATAGCCTTGAGTAGGAGTATCTGGGTGTACCTGAATCAATAAGCATTGTATTTCATCAGCTTGTGAGTTATCAGGAGGATCTGATACTATCTAGTTGTTTGTAAGGCTCTTTTTTGTGATGCCACTTGACTCTTAGCTTGAGTGAGATGGCAACCTAACATACTATACATGGGTTATGGTTTTTTTTAATGGCTCTTCTATTAATGCAATGTCATTTATGCTGCATGCAGATTATTAAAGCAGTACTTCTGCTATAAATATGCAGTATACCTATATGGGGTGTTAAGCGTAGTTTGCATTTGTACTGGAAAAAGTAGTTTCCCTTTGCCTCCTTATGCTGTCATTCATCGAGTGCCTTTAGAGGTGTAAAATAGCTAATATTCAGTGAGATTGGGCTGCTTTAGTTTTTATAATTTAGTGTGCTATTATGCTGCGCCCATATACTGGAGGCTGACTTATCCTCCCTTTTGTGATTGCACTTCTCCTTCATTATCTATACATTTTATTTTGCCTAAAAATGTAGTTTGCATTTGATAATATGTGCAGAAAAAGTTTGTTGATGTCATTTAATTTGTGTCTGACATGCTCTGTCATTAAATGTGTGCATTTCTTATGTGGTTACCTTATTTGATACTAGGAAATTGTTTGAGTATGGCTGATTAGGAATGTTTTCTAGTCAAATAGATGAGAATATTGATTTTATTGGCCTCAAATATGATGCCAATTTGCGAATTTGAGTTGGGAATACCTTCTTCAATTAGTTCTGGAGTTGCTTTCACACCACCATTGACAGACTCTCACTTTGAATAATGTCTTTAGTTGGTTCAGAACCCTGTATGTTATGAGACTGAATTTTGTTTTTTCAGTTTTGAGAATGCCTATTCAGGAACATTATTCCAATACATGATTTTTTGGTAAATGGTAAACTTGTATTCCTTCGATGAATTGTTTCTTTGATAAAAATGATACCAATTTTACTATTCTCATTGATTTTATTGCATGGATTGAATACTCACCCTTCTTGTTCTTTTCTCTTTGTTGCAGGCAGTGCTGGGCATGGTTTTACACCACATGTTATTACAGTAGCTGAGGGCGAGGTATGGAAACTCTATAACCTTGGATTATACGACTATCACCAGCAAACAGTATGCAAGCATGCAGTAAAATCTTTGATCATGAAGATTTCCTCAATTCTGTCCACTACTTATTTTGTTTTTATCTTTTATGTATTGCATACTGTGGCACTGAGTTGTTTTGATGGAGTTTTTCTCTTTTTTGTGACTTGGCAGAAAAACCATATTCAACCTGCCCATGTCTTTTAAAAATGTGGGGTCATTTATTTCCTTACTCTTGGGAAGCAATAATTTTAGTGGTGATTGGCCTGGTTTTCTGAACTCCCAATTTAAAATTTTTGATTTAGAACTGAAATATATACTTAGTTGTGGCATGGAGGGATTGTTTTCCTTTGCTTTCAGTATTGTTGCTGCTCAGTTTTGGTATGCATATGCAAACTTCTACATGTTTTCTTTGCTGGGAGAAAGCTAATGCTCATGATGACTTCGTTTAATGTTATAGACATGTGGTTGGTTTATGTTTGATTTAGATACTTGAGGAGGTTTGTTTGATGGTTGTGTCCTATAGCTGTGGATGATTATGACGTCAATATTTAAGGAAGTTTTGAGATTTTTGGTGATGTATCGTGTGCTAGGTGGTTATCAGAGATGCATATGGTGGAAGGTTATTCATTGCATCCTAAAATCAATATTTGTGTACAGTGAACTCCCAGATGAAGTAGGGGTTCTTTCCTTCTAAGTTCCTCATAGAAATGTGGCTGGCTTTTGTTGTTTTGGAGAAAGGTTATGAGAAAGTGTTCGTTGGCATGTATAGCGAAGGGTTACATGTTAACTTGAAAAGATAAAAAAGACCATGGTCTAAAATTTTAGACCATGATACTTTTACTTATGTTTTCCATCCAAGAAGGAAAGAAATAGGAAGTCAGAGAATATAGTCGATGATGGAGGAATCTATATAAATGGTGTCTGTGAATTCTAGGGACAATATTTCTTTGATAATGCAGACTCTTTTGATTTGGGTGGAAGATAGAATGTTAAAAGTCTAGTTTTGGGTGGCTAATTGTTTCCAGATTCCCTTTGCTATGTGTTGAATTCTTTCTTAGGAATTATCATGGTCATTATGTCTGTCTGTTTGAATAACTTTAGTTATGTTCTTTACTATTCCATCGACAATGACAATTTTTTCAGAGAATGTGTCCATAAAGATTTCACAATATTAGTCAGTCAAGGTAACAAACTGCATTTGTTTTTCATTTTTGATTACTGGTTTGTCTTGGTTCGCTCCGTGTGCACTTTCTAAGTATCTGTAAAGTCTATGACACGTTACTTATTTGTTATTTTAAATGTTAAACAAGGTGATTGGATCTTTTTTGTGTGATTTTGTTAGCACACAAGCTGGAAATCAACTCCTTTACATGTGATGCATGGGTGATAGTTCGTCTGTATATTTCTGCTCCAAAATTGTCAGCAAAGAGTCCCCCTCATTGTTGGTTTCTATTCTGATGATCAACATTAAGTGGTTGAGTTGTCTACTTAAGAGTCCTGGGCATTCAAGTGATAAAGATTTGGGATGTGATTAGGGCGTGGTAGATCATGTTAATCTAGTTCTGAAGCCATTCGTTGCATCTATTTGGAATTAGATGCTACAACAAGAGAGTAATTGGGATGCCAATAGTGGTTTTATAGATGCATTCAAGTCTCTGTTTATTCATCACTAACATAGATTCTCAACAGGATGTCACCCAGAAAATCATGTATTTCCTACAACAAAGTATGCGTGAAATGTGTATTTTATCAGCATCTGGTTCAATTTCAAGCGCATCTCTCAGCCAACCAGCAACTTCAGGAGGCAACATTGCATATGAGGTAGTTGTTTATGAATGTTTTTAATTTTTCAAATTCCAGAACTCTGTTCTTTTTCCCTGGAATCTTCAGATGAACGTGATATTGTAGAACAAGAATTTAAGAACGATGATAAAAAGATTTGAAACTTACATTCTCTTCATTAAGCTACCAACTGACAATTTATGCTGCTTTATAATGGCCTCTGGCTATCTTTTTCAATATCATGATACTGTATCTGATTGAAAGGATAATCTGAAAGAGGAAATATAGAACAAAATATAGGAAGGGAACAAAAAAGTCGCATCTCTTTAAGGGTATATGATAAAGAAGAACCACGTGACATGACAACTGCAAATAAGTCATCTCATGGTGGTCTAAGTGCTCCTCTGGTTCTGAGAAATGATTTCTGATTAGTGGAGGAATAGTGTGGAACTCTTAATTTCTGCATGAAGAAAAATAAGATTCGTCTCATGAAAAATGGGATGGCAGGCAAGCGGGCAGGAAAGGATGTATCAACTGTAAAGGGTTTGGCATAGAGGTTTTTTATTTTTATTATATTTTTTTTAATAATAGACCAACAATGTAAAGGAACCTAAGCTCGGGTGGTTCAGTTCTACTAATATACAACAGGGAAGTGCAATATATAGCTGAGCATTACTAGTACATTTCAATGATATCATGGTTTGTTTTTCGTGGTTAGACCAACTAATTAAGGAAGTATTACTTGACTTACCTGCGAACAATACAGACAGAAGCAGCTTTACAAAAATTCAACAGCATATACACTGGTATAGAATGTTTCTTTCTAGCTCTTGTATAACTGGAAGCCTTTGTATTATTTTCATGTGTGTCCAAAGAATCCTCTGATAGCATATACTCTTGGTTAACAATCATTTTATTGTTTGCATAAACAATTGATGCACCCCTGATGAGATTTTATGCTCTGAAAACCATCTTTGACTATTCGAAGTGCTAGTTAAAGTGGTAAAAATGATGTTCTGAGATATGAAATTAACTGTTTTTCCTGTGTCTCTTCAACATTAGGGTCGGTTTAAGATCATTTCACTGTGTGGATCTTATGTACGTACTGAAATGGGGGGAAGAGCAGGTGGGCTCAGTGTATGCCTATCTGATACAAGTGGCCAGATTATTGGAGGAGGAGTTGGTGGACCTCTAAAGGCTGCTGGCCCTGTACAGGTATTGCTTAAAATATTCAATTTCTCCAATAAAACATCTGATGAAGTAGGGAGCAAACCATGATGAGGACAATCCTTTTAGTTTGCAAGCACAAGTTTGACAGAGTCCTGATCATAGAAATCATTGTTCCAAAATCAAAGGGGTTATGCGATCAGGTCTTTAATGTTTTATGATTTATTAGTTATTTGTGCACAGGTCATCGTCGGTACTTTCATGCTTGACAATAAGAAGAATAGTAGTGGAAAAGGTGATGCCTCTGGAAGTAAGTTGCCATCAGCAATCGGAGCATCACTTCCAAGTTTCCGCTCTCCAGTTGAATCTTTGAGGAGTCCAGCTAGGGAAAATGACGACCAACCTACCATTGGAGGGAATCCTTTTACAATGCAACCTACCAGCATGCATTTGACACCTCCAGGACCCATGGATTGGAGGAGTGGTCCAGATTATGAATTCACAGGTATATTACCACCCCCACCCCTTCAAACCACCACCCACAGACACGACCGCCTGACATGAGTTGTTTTTCTTTTCCAGAAAGAACAGGTCACGGAGGACCGCAATCTCCGGAAAACGGTGACTTCGAGTAATTTCCAGATTACAGATTGGTTGACTTTTGAAACTGCTTTGCTATCTTTTTAGTGTACACTGACTGAAGAAAATCCATGCACCCTTCGTGGAGTGCTAGCTGATATGTATCTGTACAGTTTAGTCGCGGTCATTACTCATTGCTAGCTTATGCTTCCTAGATGCCTAGATTATTGTCATAAATTAGAAGTGTTAGCCTTATTTTTATGCTCCTTTCCTTGTTTGCAACTTTTTTTTTGTTTTTTGCGCCTCCATTTACTCTGGTTTTGCAGTGGAGTTGCTGGCTGATTCTTGTTGACATTGAATTAAGGCTCGACGGCAAACCTGGCATGAAAGGGAAAGTTGTGAGACAATTACATTTTGCTGATTGTTTCTTAATATAATTTTTATCTGAAAATATATTGAAGTAATATTTTTTAATTATTTTTTATATATTAGTATACTAAAACGAGAAAATATATTGGAAAAAATAATTTGAATGAAAAGATTTAAATTTTCTTAAAAATATTTTTGAAAACAGAACAACAATCCATCTCTGGATAAGAATAAGTGGTGTTTGGTAAGCTGCATGAACCCTACTTGTCTTTTGCATCTTGTTCTTGGGTAGCTTGTGTAGGGCAAACTGATGTACAAGTTGCAACTTGTCATTGTCTACACTGTCAGAAACATGTGGAAAGGGGCATACCGCTGACTATCTTAAAATTTATGGTTGACCCTAATTTTTTTCAAGCTATGTAAAACACTCGAATTTCCTTATAAATATGTTCTGAAGGGGGTGTTTTTGGTACAACTTTTGTTTTTAGATTATTTTTGAAGTGTTTTTGACTTGAAAAGTATTGATTTTTCTAGTGTTTTTTTATATATATATATTTATATAATTTTGATGTACGATATTAAAAATATATATATATATATTTTGAAAAATACCCTACACTACAATGTTGAACACTCCTAAAAAAAGAAAAGAAAAGGAAAATTCAAGCTGGAATCCAAATGGTTGCATGGAAAGTCTCTGGTCCAACTTGGAGGACTTATTCTGGGTGAGCAGGAGGAATTTTGGACAAATCTTATTGTATAATCAAACCCACGTTTCCCTCCTTGTCTTCATTCATTTTCATATTATATGCTTTTTTTTGAAGTTGCTTCATAATAAATCTTGCCAGGAAAACATAAAGGGACAAAACCTAGGTGAAGAAAAAAAAAAGAGTATAGTGCATATATGTCGTCCTCTCATGTGAGCATAGCAACCAATATCTTTAATATATTTCAATCTTATGTATGAGTTTGTCAAATTATGCAGGAGATAATGTTTTGTGAACAAATATGTTAGATTCTAATTTGATCATATTTAATGAGCATCGATTTCTCCTTTCTTTTATATTCGTGTAACAAATTTTAGTGACATGTATTCATTTTTGGTACCTTTAATTTAGTTATTTTTATATAATATTATCATGTTCTATTAAATAGTTGAAAGATTATATTTCTTTTGAATATGTTGAATCAAGGATCTCAGTCAGTATATATTTTTGACTTATTTCATAAATTGCTAATATCTCAACATGATTTGAAGAGTTTGCAGAAATAGTTTGTTTAGTAGAGCACGAATATATAGTAGTTCAACCATTATGAATAAATATTATGTTTGAGAGGAACCTTTATACTGATTAGACAAATACCTAACATTTACATTTTCAATTAATTATGAATTTTATTTTTTTGAATATAATAATCTCATATAAGTTATTTCATGAAAATAACAAAATATATGTTCCACACCATTTCATGTCTTCATGTTAGTGTTGAACTATATCTTGCCAAAAAGCTAACATAAAACGTTGTGTATAGTCTTATATAGTTAGCAAGATATATTAATGCACTAATTGTAATAAGTTATGGTATTTTAGGACTAGTAAACCTTCATTATCTTCTAGAACTAGAAGATGAAAATGGTCATGCTTATATCAAGGGATTGAATTATCGACGACGAGTTTAATGGATTTGCTTTATCCATATAAAAATGTTTTAACATTTTCCCCTCACAAGTGAACCGATGATCAAATATTTCATTTGATAAATTCTCAATTTGTAGACTAAGAATTTTTATTTTTATCTTTCATCTTAAATTGTTTTATTTAATCATGTAACTATTTCTATAAATTATTTAACAATTTATGTAATATTTAAATTATCAGTATACACCACAATAATAGCAATCCAAATTTTGATTTCATAATAAAAAAACACATGGACTAATGAGATTATTGACATATCCCTCTTTAAAAAGATATGTAATAAGATTTGTATCATATTTGTTCTAATTGCTTTAATCTATACAAAGATCTTTGTTGTTTAATTTTATATCTTTTCTAGGGTTTGAGTTGTGTGCTTAATAAATTATTAATCCCTTAAGAACTTTCATATAAATATCACTATCAAGTGAGTAATATACATAAGTTATTATATCTATAAGATACATACCAAGTCTTTTGGAAATTGTTAAGAAAATATGTTTTCTCATAATCAATTTTAATATATGTGAGAAACCTTATGCTACAAGGCATGCTTTATATCTTACAACTTCATTATTTTCATTTTGTTTTCTTATAAAAACCGACACCTACTTGTATCCTATAGATTTGACATTTACTAGAGCTTGAACTACTTGTCCAAAAACTTAATGTTTTGCAAGTAAAAAATAGTTCTCCTTGGTTTATGCCTTTACACTTTAGCTAATTCCTTATATGTTGACATTCTTGAATGAACTCTAATTTAAAATCATATTCTTCTTTAATTAGATTAGTAGCTACTACATACACAAATATTTCATCAATAATTTTTTTTTCTATAATGATATAATTTACTGAAATCTCTTCATTCTTAGTATTTATATTACTTAAAATATTTTAGATGCTTGATTCAATGTTAACTTCATTATTTTTGCATGAATATATTTGATAAAATACTTGAATATCATAACTTGTTACAAATGAAAAAAAGAAGACAAAACCATATATAATAAAGATGAACAATGATATCTTTAATAGCAAATAGTCTTTTCATGAATGTTGTCATAGGTACATTCAATTCAATTTTTTATGAGGATAGTATAATATAGGACTTCTTTTCATATTAGACATGCAATTGATATTAACACTATCGTAACTCAATTTTCATCTCTTCTAAAAAATTCACATCAAATCTAATAGATTTTGAAAAAGAAGACAATTGTTAAATAATATATTATAAAACATGATTTGGGGTAAAATTAGACAAAGAACAAATTTTAAGAAGCAATAATTAGGCCAAGGCATGTATAATTAGGTCAAGCATAATAGTTTATGAATCATTTAAGACTTAATTGTGAAAAAAGTTTAAATTGGTCACAATTAAAGTAATTGGAGGAATAAGGATCAAAATACAAAAGATGACAAAGTTTGAATGTCCAATTCATTCAATTAAGGACCTAATTAATTCATTGATTTTTCAAATTCAATTAATTGTCAATAATTAATTCTAATTAGTCTTGGATTAATATATATTTAGTTGTTTTTTATTTAATATTTTATTTATATTTTTATATTACCATAGGAATATGTAATTGTTTTTTACTAAACAATTTCCAACCATCTTTTCTAAACAATTGGTGCACAAAAAATAAAGGCTTTCAAAAACTAATGATATTTAAGCTATAATTATCAATACTTACACTATAAAAAATTAATATAAATAAAAGAGAAAAAAATCATATAGTAACACACTAAAAATAATCAACAACCTTCAAAGATAATGACCCCCCTCGCCTAAACACACACATGCTATCTGAGTTAATTTGCTTGTATCTTGATTAATTTTATATGTTTTGAAGTTAATAACCTTATAAATTTTTAGTAATTATTATATTAGCAATTATATAAATTAAACCTGAAATTACGAGGAAACAAATTTCTTGGTCTCAAACTTTTACAACTAAAACACCCAGAATTAATGACCATATAAATTTTTAATAATTATTATAATATCACTTGAACTTGAGATAATAAAGAACAAATTTTTTAGTTTAAGGCCTTGTTTGTTTCAAGAAAAGTGAATTCCAGGAATTCATTTTCCTCACTTTCCAGTGTTTGGAAACACTTTAGAAAATGAAGTCAACGGAATTGCTTTTCCCCACTTTCCCGGTCAATATTTTTTAAGCTTTACCACGCGGAAAGTGTATTCCGCTCTGAACGAGCGGAATACACTTTCCGCTCGTTCCATCTCTTTGCCTCATCGTCTCTCGTCGCATTCTCATCGTCTCTTTCCCTTTTTCCCTCATCGTCTCATCGTCTCATCCTCTTTCCCCGTCCCTCATCTTTCACTCATCTCTGCACCGCCTCTCGCCTCCTCTCGCCTCCCTCTCCAGTCCCTCATCTCTTTCCCTCATCTCTCTGCACCCTTTTCTAAAGCAAAACCAGACCCTCTCGTCTCCTCTCTTCTCCTCACGCCTCCCTCTCAGTCCCTCATCTCTGCTTAAAAAAACCCTAAGCACCCTCTCGTCTCTCGCCTCCTCTCGCCAGGTACTCCCTCTGCATCTCAATCTGTTTGCAGTAGAGAATAGTTTAAGGTTATTGGTTTGTGGGTTTTTTTTTATGAAGTTTGTGAGTTTTTGATGATATGAGAAATGAGGTTTGTGGGATTTGGGTTACAATTGAAATTGCCGAGTATGGTAATGGGTGTGATTGCAAAGATAGCTACTTGTTTTGATTTTTGTTGTTCTTGTTTCTATTGATTTCTTGAATTTCTGTGCACCTGATAGCTGTTGATCATGGACCTAATAGCAAGCATGCTTTTGACTGGGCTTTGATTCATCTTTGCAGACTTGCCGACACCATCCATCTTGTCCATGCTGTTTCAAGTATGTTGTCGATCTCATATTTTATGTTTTGCATGATTGCGTTCTGGAATCTGGCTTGATTTTTTTCATGGTTTTTCCAGGTGTGCATAATACTGTTGTTTACGAGACAAGCCAGCAGCGCTTGGAGAGGCTTGCTGTGGAGGCTTTGCAGGTTGCCATGGTTGGTGACCCACCTTTTAGTTTCCTTTAAAATTATGCTACTCCATTTTTGTTATTCATGAAAGTAGTTATTGATTGCGAAATTAGAATACTGTAAGGAAATGTTTTGCCAATCAACTGTTTATTAACTTGATTTTGAATTATCATAAACATTTCGACTGGTTCATGATACATCTAATACGCATAAATTGCACCTAATATATGATTTGTGTGTTAAATTGCTTATGACTTTGACAATTAAACCATTTTTGCTTAATGAGCAATGACTGACCAGACATCAAACTTTCAAACACACAAGCTTTAGTTTAAAACGTTTTGATTCTTGTACTTGTCTCTAATTCATACCCTTGTTGTGATAAAAATCTGCGTAAAATCAATGTTTTCCACCAATTTCTTATGAATATTGGTTGTTTTTTATCAGGTGAGTACCGTGGCTCGGATTGTGGAAGGGGATGCTGGTAAGATAATTTGCAAGGAAGCAGAAAGGTTAAAGCCTGCAGCTGTAAAATGCCAACCCAACTCCTATAACTTGTTTGACCAAGTAAAGAAGGCTTGCTTGTTTTAGCATTTGCATCCTTTTTTTGCAAGTTTTTTCATCTGGAGTGCAATGGAAGCAGGGCCAGAATTTGGGGAATGTAGAATGTATATATGGAGTAGGGAGACTACTAGAAAGGGTTGCCATGGTTTTCTTGGCTATTTTTGAGAACCCTCTTTTGTTTTGGTTCTTGGAGACTCAGTTCCTTGTATGAGAAGACTCTTGAGGGTTTCTTTTTCAAGATGAGAAAGCTTATTGTAAGAAGAAAGTTCAGATGAAATAGTTAAATGTTGGATGCTTTGGAAATTCTTGTTTTCATCAAGGTTAATGTTTCTTCAATGGTGGCTGATCACATCTTGTTCATTTTGCTTGTTTTGTTTTCAAGTTAAAACAAATTTTAAGCTTTTAAAATTGAAAAAAATTTATATTAATAAGTTTTACTTAAAAAATATTTCACAAACTTATTTCTCTATAATATATGATATGACATATATTGTTATATTTTATAAAATAAGCTATGTATGAATATAGGATATAATAACAAAAATTCATCATTATACTTTTTAGATTTCATTTTTTTATTTTAAGTGATTAAAAATTTTATATTAAAAATTTTATATATATTAGATAAACTTGAAAAAAAAAATTATTAATAAATTATTTTCCATAACACAAACAAACACTGGAAAGTGTTTTCCAGTTCATTTTCCATAACACTGCCAAACATCGGAATTCACTTTCTAGGAATTCACTTTCCCCGAAATTCACTTTCCAAAAAGAAATCACTTTCCTGCAAACAAATGGGACCTCTGAACGTGATAATTTCTATTTTTTTATTAATGTACTTTGTCCAGGTTCTCTTCACCTGCACTGAGTGGGGACCTCACTTCCTCAATACATGGTTAGATGGTTTCTATTCTTTGTTTCATGGGGTGATGAGAGAGAAGCAGAAAGTGTCTAGGTTCTCTTAACCTGGATTGAGTAGGGACCTTACTTCCTCCACCTAGTTCCTTCAACTCTCTCTTCCTCATCCTATCACTATCACATCTTAACGCTAAATTTCTCTCTTTAAACTTTGTTAGAAAAGAGAGGGGGAGAGGCACGTTCTTCTTATGACAAGAAAACAATGAAAACGGAAAATCTTTTCTTGCTCTTCTTCTTTATGAGAGTGGTTGATAGCTCATACAGCAACAATATCCGAGAATCTTTTTTTTCCAAGTGATTTGAGATAATAAGCTGATACATATCGATCCTTCTTTTATTAATACACTTCAAAGGGAGTACTTGGTTTTGGTTTGGGTAAGTGGTTTTGATTCAAGAGGGCACAAGGTGTATTCTTTTTACCTTCTATTATTTGGTCCACTCTACATTTCTGATCCCTCCTTTTATATTCCAAAGTGATAGATAGATATCTGTTTTCAATTTAGAATTTCGGTTTTTATTCTATTACTTTTGTTGTATGGCTATCTAAATAATTGGAGCAATGGAAAGATGAGCAGTGGTAGGGAAATGTGCTAAAGACTACTGGTGGTCGAAAAACATTATAGCTGTCTGATTTCCTTTTTTGGGATATTTAAGATCTTGAGTTTTAGTTGATAGTGTTGCTGATTTTTAGTGTAAAATTCAGAGTGGTATGTTAGACCTTGAAGTGTTGGGCATGGCTTTTTAGTTCATGGACTGTATATTCATACTTGGGGTTATAGAGATATAGTTCAAGTAGTCTTCTTTCATTTTTCATTTTTTTGGATTAGGAAATACTAGGGAATTGTCAGAATTGAATCAGGGCAGAGAAAAGAATGCATTAGGCCAGTGTTCATTTGGGTGCAATGTTAAAAGCGTTGGCTCCTAGATTCTTGTTGATTTCATATCTGGTGATCTTGGTCTCTGCCAGTGACAATGACTTTGTAAATTGTAATTGCGATGATGAGGGTTTTTGGAGTATACGCAACATTCTAGAATGTCAGAGAGTGAGTGATTTTTTTATTGCAGTTGCCTATTTTTCGATACCAATTGAACTTCTTTACTTTGTTAGCTGCTCCAACTTTCCTTTCAAATGGGTCCTTCTTCAGTTTATAGCGTTCATAGTCCTTTGTGGAATGACACATTTGCTCAATGCATGGACTTATTATGGACCGCACACATTCCAGCTGATGCTGTCCCTCACCATTGCCAAATTTCTCACGGCATTGGTTTCGTGTGCAACTGCCATAACCCTTTTAACTTTGATTCCACTTCTTCTCAAATGGAAAGTGAGGGAGCTTTTCTTACAGCAAAATGTGTTTGAATTAGATCAAGAGGTTGGGATGATGAAGAAGCAAAAGGAAGCCAGTTGGCATGTTAGAATGCTAACCCAAGAAATTAGGAAGTCGCTTGACAAGCATATGATATTGTATACCACTCTAGTTGAGCTTGCTAAGACTTTGGACTTGCAAAATTGTATTGTATGGATGCCAAACGAGAATAGAAGGGAGTTTCATCTCACCCATGAGTTGAAAACTAATTCGAAAAATTATCATCTTTCTATCCCTTTTAATGATCCAGACGTGTTAGAAATACAAGGTAGCAAGGGGGTCAAGGTTTTGAGGCCTGATTCGGCACTTGCGGCTTCAAGTGGGGGAGGTTCAGAGGAGTTAGGTGCTGTCGCAGCAATCCGGATGCCAATGCTACGGGTTTCAAATTTCAAAGGGGGGACACCTGAGTTAATGGATACTTGTTATGCTATACTGGTTTTGGTTCTTCCAAGTATGAGTTCTAGAGGTTGGAGCTACAAGGGAATGGAAATAGTGGAAGTAGTTGCTGATCAGGTAGCTGTGGCTTTGTCTCATGCAGCAGTTCTAGAAGAATCACAAGTAATGAGAGACAAGCTTAGTGAGCAGAATCGTGCGTTGCAACATGCTAGGAAGAATGCAATGATGGCAAGCCTGGCAAGGAACTCGTTTCAAAAAGTGATGAGCCATGGGATGAGGAGACCGATGCACTCAATCTTGGGCCTGCTTTCTATGATCCAAAATGAGAATGTGGGGTTCGAGCAAAGGATTGTTATTGAAACATTGGTGAAAACCAGCAACGTGCTTTCAACTTTGATTCATGATGTTATGGAAATTTCAGCAGAAGATACCGGAAGCTTTCCTTTAGAGATGAGGCCCTTTCGTCTACGCTCCATGATCAAGGAAGCTTCTTGCCTTGCCAAGTGCTTGTGTGTGTATAAAGGTTTTGGGCTTGAACTTGATGTTCAGAGTTCTTTGCCTGATTTAGTGATAGGAGATGAAAGAAGGGCCTTTCAAGTTATTTTACACATGGTTGGATATCTATTAAACATCTATGATGGTGGGGGAAATGTCATATTTCGGGTTTCTTCAGAGAATGGTAGTGAGGGCAAGACAGGTAGAATGTTGGGGATGTGGAAACCAAATGCTCCAGATGAGTTTGTATGTATAAAGTTTGACATGGAGATCAGTGAGGGTAGTTCTCTCTCAGACGTAGCTAGCTCAACCACAAACTCTTCTGGTAGGAGGCAAAACAGTGCTGAGGTTAAGGAGGGCCAGAGCTTCAGCATGTGCAAAAGGCTTGTACAGGTGAGGCATCAAATATTATTTTATCCATGTGGACCACACATGCCATTTTTTTGTTAATTGTTGCTGCATTATTGTGCAATAGAGGTCACGACAACAGACACCTCACGAGGTAAAATGTTGCCATTTTAGTTAACTGCATCTTGAGATGAAAATGTGTTGCATGGAGTAAAATTTGTGAAAGAACACCTTTTTTAAGTTTCTGACATTTTTGGTGCTGGTTCCATTGTTTAAATCTAAAGGATAGTTATTATACTTTACTTCTCGTAAATGCATCTGATTTGATTGGAGGTGTTCTTCTTTTGTAGGATATTTCTATATGACCTTTCCATGGACAATCTCTCAGCTAGTTCTGTTTCTGAAAATGACAACTCACTTCTGTGTCCAAAAAACCTAATCAAATATTGCTCAATGATTTCTTTTGTCCTAACATGCTTAATCCCAGTTGGCATGACTTTTGCAACCATCTCCATGCAAAGAAATTGTTTTGAGCCCATGCCTGCCAAAGATAATTCTAACTTGAATTATTCTTATTAGTCATTTTTAAATCAACTTTTGAGTTTTTACTTAAAGTCTGTAAGTAATGCCAAAATGACTCTTAATCTGTGCCCCATTTGTTTCTTACAGCCCTTTTTTTTTTGGGGTGTTGTTATTGCCAGAATGATCTTTTGCCTTTGTTTGCCCCTTGGTACTGTAGCATACTTTAAAAGCTTTATTTATTTATATATCTTGTTAATTTGTCTTCCTGGAGTATTTTTAAGATGCATTAACTATATATCATATTCAACATTATTAAAAAGAAGTTTTTATGCAGATGATGCAAGGTAATATCTGGATATCTTTGAGCCCTCTGGGTTTTGCACAAGGCATGACTCTGGTTCTCCGGTTTCAAATCCATCCATCTTATGGAAGAGCTGTATTTTCCCCAGGAACTTCCTCAGAACAACCAAATTCCAATCCTCAGTTCAGAGGCCTTCATGTTATACTTACCGATGATGATCATGTAAATAGGATGGTGACCAAGAAGCTACTTGAGAAGTTAGGCTGTGAAGTGACTGCTGTTTCATCTGGGTCTGAATGCCTTAGTGCTCTTAGCTCTGCTGAAAATTCTTTCATACTAGTTGTTCTGGATCTTCAAATGCCAGAAATGGATGGTTTTGAAGTGGCAACACGAATCCGGAAGTTTCGAAGTCGTAATTGGCCATTGATTGTAGCTGTGACTGCCAGTGCTGAGGATAATGTTTGGGAGAGATGCCTACAGATGGGAATGAATGGTGTGATTCGAAAACCTGTTCTCTTGCAAGGGATGGCAGATGAACTTCAAAGGGTTCTGCAGAGGGCCCGTGAACAGTTTTGAAAATAAGTTGTAAAGATGATCAGCATTGGTTTATAGAACAATCGTCCAGGGTTCTTCAGTAAGCTCTTCATCATAATCCAGCATGGAGATGTTTAACTTATAGCATTATACTACATGTATACAATGTGTAAACTTCTACATTTTTCTAACCATTTTCCATGTCTAGCTCAATGGCTAGAATTTCATAGAATGGATAATAATGACTAATGAGAAATAACATTTCTATATAACATTAAAATGAACTAGAGTATGATTCACATAAGTGAAGTAATACAGATAGATTGAACTTTCCACATTGTTTTGATGTATCCTATAATTCGTGTTTTGTAAAAAGTTGTAGATCTTGTATTGTTTTCTTTTGATTCAACCATGCTGTCATTCCAGGGGAAACACAAGAGAACACACTTAATGTTTTGAATGATGAAACATTTTTGTGGTCCTGCAAACATTAATTCACTGGGTGGTTTTGCAAAAGAATGTTGAGTCAAAGGTTAGATGATGTCCTGAATTTAAAAATGAAAGTCATGTTGAACAATGAACTTAAATGTAGTTGAACTTGAGATTATGTTTGCACTTGGCTTCTAGTTTTACTTCAATACATGGGATGCAGATTTGTTATGCACAGTTCATGCACAAGACTAGTTGGGATTTTTTTTTGTTGAATATGGTTGTTCGGTCAGTTTGTGTGCATCTCGACTAATCTCACGAATCCCCTGAAGTTATTAATTTGGGTAAGCCTCCAATAACTCTGAGGTTTATGAGATTCAACTGATGATCTTTAAGAAGTAAACTCAGGACCTGACCAGTCGAGTTGCACCTCTCATGATTTGACTAGTTGGATATTTGTTATTGCTAGTAACTGCTATTTTATGCAGGTTAAGATAGTTAGGTTGCTTATCTTGGTCTGTGATTTATGTTCGCTGCGCCTTTCATCCCGTAAATCCAACCTCATTGCTCTCATAAATAATATTAATTGCTCTACTCAAACTCTAAATTATTTCAATTCAAAAAACATTTAATTATTAAATCACACAAACAATAATAAATCAAAACTAAAAAGTTCACAATTTTACAATTAAATTGGTAAAGTTCAAAAAAAAATAGTGTTCTTATCTTGATTTGTCGATGGTTATGGTAGTGGTGGTGGTGGTGGTAGTGGTCGGAGACTACAGAAGAAGATTAGGCCTGTTTTTTCTTATTTTTTAAGCTGATTATTTTTTTTATTCTCTTTTTTTTTTTTAATTCTTTTGCGGTTTGATTTTATGGGGTTAGCCCTATATATTTGTTTTTAATTTCATTTTTATTATTTTTTTAATCTATAAATAATTTATCAAATTACAAATGCTTTTCAATTCCATGTTTATAATCTCTTAAACTTTTAAATTCTATCTTTGTTTTCTTAATTGCTATTTATATTGTTTGGAATTGTTTTTTTTTTTTAAAAAAAATCATCATCCTTTAGTTTTTTTCTCAATTTGTTTTTTTATTTTTTTATTTTTGCAAGTTTTTTTTATTAATATTTTTCTGTGATTTTATTGGTTGAAATCATACGAGTTAAGAGTTAAATTTAATGATTTATGCCGAGTCTAAAATTTAACGAATTATAAATTTTAAATATTTTGCTTTGTTTTTTCTAAATTATTATTTATTCATTTTTTTTATGGTTCGCCTTCATTATATTTTTTTTCTTCTTATTCAACTGGGTCTAAAATTCTATTTTTTTTTTCTTTTTTCTTATTTGATAATTTCAAGGTGTATTATTATTATTATTTTGTTTTTATAATATTCTATTAATTGTTATTGTATTTTATTTATTATCTGGATTACGGCTTGAATCAATCACTTGGACTTTTTTTACTTGTCACTCTAATTTTTTTTATATTAAAAAAGTTTTTACTTGCGAAGAACATGTGATGAATCTAGTTGATAACTTGTTACTAATTTTAATATTTTATTAAAAAGCAGAATAAATCAAATCAGTGTCTTTCTTTTGCATCTAGAGTCTAGACGCTTTAGGGTTCTATATAGACTTCTCTGCTTGCAGAATAGGAAGAGGCAGAATGAGTGCAGAGGCAGAATGAGTGCAGAGGCAGAGTACTTCTCCAAAGATTTTGAATGGGAAACACTAAGACAAGAAATAGAAAACAACCCTTCCTATCAGTACCACTTACTCCCTTTCACTGATACTCCTTCACAACAAGAAGAAATTCAAGCAAGTGAAGATTCAGAAGCATGGAAGAGGTTCCATCATCGCCATTCCTCTGGCAAATTCTTCAAGGTCCTTACTTTTTGTTTTTTTCAATTGAGTTTGGATTCGTTTTCTTGATTTTAAAGAAATGGATTAGGTTTTTTTAAGTGCAGGAGAGAAGGTATTTGTTGAAGGAATTCCCTGAGTTGGTTTCTTGTAGAGAGTTTTCGAAGGTTTTGGAAGTTGGCTGTGGCAATGGCAGTTCTGTTATTCCTATCTTACGGTAACTTGTAAAAACAACTTCAACTGCTCTCCTTCTGTTTAACGTTGTGATTTTCTGTGGAACTGTTCTTATATAGGGCTTGTCTTTTTTAAGGGGGAGGGGGGGATCCCTCACAAAATGTTTCAACACAATAGTGACCAAAGAAGGCTATATAGGGCTTTCCTTATTTAAGATAACCTGATAGAAGAAATCCGTTGCCAGAAATGGTCCTGATGATGACATAATAATGATGATCACATTTTCTTTCTTTCTTTTCTGCCACTTGCTAAAAATTTATGTCATTTGGAAAATCATCGTTTGAAAATTTCTCATTTATGGTATTGACTTCATGCCAGATATAATTTCTTATAAATGAAATATTCTCTCTGTGTCAAGAACAATTTGTTCTGTATTTTTTTGTGACATTTTGCCATCGAATACAGCAATATTCAGGGAATGTGTAGTGATACCTTCATTTAAACTCAACCAACTGGTAATGAACTTGCAGGTGTGAACTTGTGTTTGGGAATTCTGATAATCATCTTGCATGCACGTGTTAAACTTAGTTAGATTCTTTCATTGATATTTCGGGAATGAATATTCATATGTTGCTTGCACCGTGTAATATCATTTCATTAACAGACCTTAAATCATGCTTCTGGTGTTCTGTCCATTAAAAAGTCTCTCTTTTCTTTTTGTAGTGGCAACAAGGACATTATCGTATATGCTTGTGATTGTAGCAGTGAGACTCTTGAGAGGGCTAAAGAGATTGTTCATTCCAGTAGTATATTCGCAGTCCAAAATCGTTTCCACCCATTCTTCTGTGACTTCGCTTTTACTGGCTTCCCGAAATGGTTGGTTTGTGATTCTTGCATAGAAAGTTTATCACTGAAACAACAAGAATGCTCCTCAGGTTGGTACTTCTTTCTTGTTTCATTTTTCATCCTTGGCTACAGCAACCACAGGTACATTTTTTTCTGGTTAATTCTGCTCACTTCTTCAGATGTTAAAGAGGGTGATGTGGCAGATAAGAGTGGTTCATATTTGTCAAGAGAATGTGGCTGTTGCATTGGTGGGGTTGATCTTGTTAGCTTGGTATGTTTTCTTTTTTTCTACTTATGTGTTATTCTGTTACTGACATCCATCCGCCCCACTTTTTAGCATCTGGTTGTAGCAAAATAAAATAGCAAATAAGTTACTATAGTATATCTCACATAAATTTCTTTGATAACTAAAATCACATTGGTTGTAGCAAAAAAAAAATAGAAAATAAGTTGCTAGTATATCTCACATAAATTTCTTGGATAACTAAAATCACACTTATTTAATTTAGGCTTCGTTGCAAACAATAAAAGATCATTTATTTGAGCTAAAAAAGAAATAAAGAGAAGATCTTTGGAGCATAGAATAGATGCAGCAGCCACCATGGAAGTGCGCAAACCATGGACTGCATGTATTGGTTCAATCATGACTTTTTTGTGTGGCATGGTTAATGCTTTGGGAGGAAAAAAATCAATTTATTGCAGAAGAACAAAGAACAAAGAGTCCTTCCCCCCCACAACTTAGACCATCATCATGTAATTACACCCACCATGATCTTGGATATACTCTTCTTGCATGTGCTTACATGACTTCAAGTCTTGCTCCTCTCTTTTTATCTAAAGGAGATCTATACTTGGTAGTATATTGCTTCATTTCATGCGTCTCATGCATTAATGAACTATCATCAATGCCAAACAAAATAAAAAAAATAAAAAATGGCGAATGATTTTCTATTGTTCATGATTCCAATATGAATAACGGTTTATAGCTTTTCCATGTTCTGGTAGTTTGTTTTGCAAAAGTGAAATTTGTTTATTGAGGTGTTTCTTTTCTTGTGTATGATACCAGATATTCACACTATCAGCAGTGCCACTAAAAAAAATGTCCCCAGCTATCATGGAGTGCTTTTCTGTCCTGAAGCCTGGTGGCCTGCTACTTTTCAGGGATTATGGTAATAGAATTACAACCCTAAGATCACTAATTGTACAGTTACAATTGATTGATTGATACCATATATCTGTATTCCATTTTTCATCCTTTCCATTGCTCACTGTATTCTGCAACTACTTCATATTACTGCTAACAGATGTTTTGATGACATTCAGGGCTATATGACATGACTATGCTGCGGTTTGAGCAAGAAAAGAGAGTGGGGTTCCGTGAGTACATGCGATCAGATGGAACTCGCTCTTATTTCTTCTGTTTGGATACGGTCAGGGATCTTTTTGCGGGTGTAGGGTTCATTGAGGTACTTGTTGTATCTCTTCTATTGGGCTGTTAACAGTTACTGCATTCCAGATTTCTATGGTGTTTGCATTCACTTTCTATTAGGCCTGCATGGTTGCTACCAAGTATCTGAAACTGAAATTATTATTTGGTACTCAATTGATATCGAGTCTTAAAGTTGATTAACTCTATTGACTTGGAAACTTAAACATAAATACTTTTTTTCTTGACTGTTGCATTCATTCACTTGTGCAGCTTGAGCTTGAGTATTGTTGCGTCAAGTCTTTAAATCGCCGTAAAGGGAAGAGCATGCAGAGGGTGTGGGTTCATGGGAAGTTCCAAAAGCCCGCATGAAGTAGCAGTCAAGATGTCACTTGTTGAGGTACAGCTTTACAAGAGATAAAACCTTCTTGATCTCCCACCATACATTTCAGTTGCTGCCTTATCTTTTTAACATCCAGATGAGATTAACCAGTTTTGGGTTTTATCTGTTTTTACAAAGAGCAAGGTAGAATCAATTGTTGGAGAAGGCATCTCATAACTTCATTTTTTCTTCGTAGGCATCTTGGGTGCATGGCATCCTGTCCCTAGTTCAACTAGGCAACTAGATCCCTTAATAGTTCATCTTTCTACATGAAGATTTGTGCTACAATAAAGTCTCAATGGAATTAAGTGAAGTTATTTTCTCACTAGACATGACATCAAGGAAAGTAATTTTTTTTTAAGAAAATAAGTATCCTTGGAATCAGTTTTCGTACTTTGAAATTTTTTTTTTTGAGCATCAATGTGAAGTTACTTCTGAATTCGATTGTAAATAGATGATCCATACATTGAATGTTGCAATACTTGTGCCCTCCATTAGAATTTTAGTCCCTCAACATGAGTAGATCCACAACCTCCAAAGATAAGTAGGGTTTTGTTGATCATCAATGTTACACCTTGTGTTCCCAAATTCCTGGAGGGCCTTGGGGGGGTTTGGTTGAAAATAAATCACTTTTAGTGTCGATTTCGAGGGGGCATATATTTAAGTTAAAAAGTAAACAGGGATCCTCTATAATTTGAAATGAAAGTCATCTCATTGGTCTTTTCCTCACTTTAATCTGTCCATTTTGAAGTTTAACTTATTCTTGATCTTGTCGATCAATTTGGCAAACACCATGAACCTCTCATAAAGTCTTACAAAATATACCGGTATCCTCCGGGCTAGGTGTCACGGGGTAAATCTTTCGCTACACAAATAAAATCATGCAGTAGTCCAGCTCCCTGCTAGATTTAGTCTTTCCTTATTTTTCACTCGTGTTTATCTATACAATTAAGTGTTTTTTCCTTACTCGAGATGTTCCCCACGTTTTCTCTCGTTGCACGACACAATAATCCGTTAGTGTGTAAACACTTAGACCTTAGGCAAACACGAGTATGAATCTAATAATGGGACTAGACTGCCTAGGATCGAAATTGTGATGAAAATTGTCCCCGTGAGTAGCTAGAGCTTAATTTGTAATGTTCTTATACAACCCGTGTGGACGAAATTCATGTTCTGACCCAACATAGTTTCAGTCAATACGAACAATTGTGTTGAATTTCATTGAAAGAAACACAGAATAAGACAAGGGAATTAAATGTTCAGGAATCCAATGTTCAATGGATGAAAATTTATAAAGTTTACAAGAATATGGCAATATTTTTTTATGTTGAAGCACGAGGAGTAAATATTGGGTTTCTCCAAACTATAGACCCAATTAAGATGAATAAACTGGATTTAATTCAATTATACAAAAAAAAAAAAAAAACAATAGTTAATGGATTCACAACCTATTAAATACAACCAAACAAAAAAAGAGTAAAAAAATGATATAAAAAACTGGTCTTGATCATCTTAGCATGACAAATCTATAACTCATGTATTCAGGGTTGAGCTAATCCAGGATACTCATCAAACCCGCATTAACTTTTCAAACCTCTGACTTAGATTTTTGACCCGAAGCACTCAATCTAGAAAAATCATGAACTTCAATTCTTAATCAATCAAATATTAAAAAAAAAATATTAGAAAAGTAACAATTGAAATAATGGAAACAATAATAATTTATTTAAATAAAGGGTGAAATTGAAAAGAAAAATAATTTAGTAAGAATTTTTTTTGAAAGAGAATGAAGATCAAAATTGCATAAAAAATGAAACAATGTAGTGTTTCTGATAAGAAGTTATGAAAAATGGTAAATTACCTATACACTCCTAGACCCAGTGATAACCATGAAAAAGCCGGGGGTGAAAGTAACACAAAACTCCCGACTCCAGTCTTCATTTTTGTATTTTAGGGGGTATGTTTGTAGTTTCATTGTGCACAAATATGTGAAAAATCCAAAAACACCCTCCATTGTTCCTGGTCCTTTTGTCAGCTCCCAGAGGTTAAATAGTAGATTTACCGTGCAAAGAATTTGAAAATACCATACATGTTCCCTGAAAATATTCAAAATACCCCCGGTTATGAGGGTTAAATTTTTCGGCCCTATGTGTAAAATGATAATTTTACTGCAGCAATCTACAACAATATGTATCTATATACACAATGAAAAAGCTACGGTGAAAGGGCCACAACTTTTATATTTTAGTTAATACAGCTCATCAACAATTAAAAAAGAAGAAGAAGAGGTGTTGGATAAAAATGTGACCGGCCTATTACCTAAAATCAGAACACAAGAACAATCATGATAATTAAAACCTCCATGAACAAGGTTAGCTGTCGAGGTTACGCACAGCAAGCTGGTGACGATGTTCATATGATCATATAATCACTCAAGAGTTATGAGCTATAGATAATTACTTGTACTAATGCCTAACAAATTCTTAAAGAATTGGTAAAAACGCCTCAGTGTCACAGCTAGATAAGCTTCCAACAGTGTAGATTAGATGATATATGAAGCATGAAAATGGAGATAAACATTGAAGCACAATCGATCCTTCCGTGGAAAGTTAGGTCAAACTTTTTTTTCCCAGCAGGGGAAAGTAAACATGAGTAATTTCCATTGATGATTCATGATGTGCATGATTCTCCATCATCTTTTTGTTATTAAATTAATTATCTTGTAACTTAATACTAGGCTTTATCTGGGTGCTGTGGATTCCTTTTCAAAGTATTATAGTTAATTGTGCTAGCTGTTGGACTTTCAACATGGCTGGTGAAACGACACTATAGAAAGTGAAGCGAGTGCGAAGAAAGGAGGAGGTATTGGAGAGATTATTTTAATAAAAAGAAATTGATTAATTATGAAACCCTAGGAGGGCTCCAATGGAGCACTGCTGCTTTATTAAACACCAATGGAATATTGTGTGCATGAATGTAGAGATTAAGGTCAAATAATTGATCCATCTTCATTAACAATGGCATGTGAAGATGGTCCTCCATGTTTATTTTAAACCCATTTTAGTGTAAAATAAACATCGATTTTAGAAACGTTGTACGGAGAAAGTTGTGCTCATTCTCTTTTTTAAAGTTTAAATAAAGGATAGTTTTCTATGAGTTAATGGAGTTATAATCATGAAGACCTTTATATGACAAGTATATATGTGAATAATTTAGGTGTGAATTAATCTGAAAAGCCATTATTTATTATCAACACAGTCTCTTTTCACTTGGAAAATAAACATATTTTTTCTATGTAATAAAAGAAAAGAACTAGTTCTAATAAAGTAAAACTATTCTCTTTATTAATGAATTGACCATAAACCCAATTTCAACTTTACAAGTGACTATTAAATAAATCTATGATTTTAAGCTTCATGTTGTTAGATAAATCATATCTTGAGACCTTAGCTAAGAGATTGTGCTTTTTGGTTGATATAATCCCTTAACATTGTATTATAGCAACATTTTCTAAAGATTCTTGAACCCGATCCCCCCCTCCTTGTCCTTTGAATCCTAAAAAAACAAATAAAATCTTTGTATCTTTGATATATTAAGAGAAAAATATTGTGTTAAATAAAATAGAGAGATCCAAAAAAATTTGTGATTTCTTGAAACAATGACTTATAAATATGTTCAATTTTGATCAAATGATTCAATCATAGCTATTTGTGATCTCATTGAGCCAAGATTTTGTAGAAATGATCATAACATGATGTAAATTTGAATGGTGGAGATTGGATTTAAAGTAGCCTAATTGGTGTTTTTAACTATGAATAATAATCATGATTTTGTGATTCATAAAAAAGAGAGGAGAATTATTTTGCTATTTTGTGATTCATTTAGATATCTCAATCTTAAATTACAGAGAGAGAAAAAAAAACAAATACGAATTCATCAAAAGATTGTGAGAAGTTCATCTAGGTTTCCAACATCATTAATCAAGTGCAAATGTCATGATGAAATAGTGGATGGTATGAAGAAAGTGGAGTAACTTGATGTTAAATTAACAATGTTAAAATATTATTAAAAGGATTAAAGAAAGTGGTCAAAATAGAATGAAACCAATGTTAAAAGGAATAAAGAGTAAACGAGGGAAGGTGCAAGTAGAGTTAACTACTTTTTATTTATTTATTATATTATGACTATCATTGATTAAAATATTATTACATCATCTATAGTTGGGAAATCCTTTTACTATAAGATTAAAGGTGATTATTACTCAAGAATGATAATGAGGTAATAGATAATTTATCAATCACTTAAGGCTTATAAGATTGCTAGAACCACTCTATATTGAACTAGATCAAGTCAATCAAAAAATAATAATAGTTTTGCCAAATTTACATACAAATAAAAATTATTGAAATAAGATGGGATAATACCAAAAGTCAATGTTACGAGCTTCTGGGATATTCACAGTAATGGGATCATACTCGTGATTTATAAAAAAAAAGAGTTTAAAGAAAACCTTCACTATACCAATTGTTAGAACAAAACTAGGAGATGATATTCCCTAAAAAAAACCTCAGTCACGGATTATATGAAATTTGATTTTATACATGTCTCATATCTTAATCCATCCTTATATTATTAATTGTACATCAACCCCTAATTATTAGAGAATTTTTTTAACCATTACTAATGACATCTTGAATTTAGATTTTATTGTAGTTAATCCATCGTTAAATTATAACATGTTTTTAGCTGCACAAATCGAGCGTTTTAAGAGTTTTTAAAGAAATTGGGTATTTGCGATATTTATGCATTAACTTGAGAGGGAAATATTATTGGTATTTTCTAATTTTGTATTAGGGATTTAGAGTTAATTTCTCAATTATAAGGTTTCTAATTTATTTTCTAAGTTAGATTAGTTAGTATTATGTGTGTTTGTATCATGTTCCTTCGTCATTCTCTAAATAAGAAAAAAAAGATCAAAAATAGTATTTGCTTTATATTAAAAACATGGTATCAAAGTAAGATTAAATATGCTATAAAATCAACTTGTTTCACTGGTATTTTTGAAGGTATACAAATGTTACACACACAAAAAAAAACACGAGGGGTGACAAATTTGAGATTTTTTAGGCATAAATTGCATAAATAAGAGCCTAAAATGATATCATAAGTAAATTTGATATGACATCAAAATTTTGAATAAGTAAATGATCAAGAGTTTGAAACTCATCGTTCTCGTTCTCTCTTCTAATTAAAATTAATTAATATCACAATATTACATGGGTCTATATAAACTTTAAAAATATATTTTTTTACTTGAAATACATGTAATAAAAAATACAACCTCATCTATTATTTTAGATTTTCAAGACGAAATGATTTTTTTAATATATATTACTTATCTCAAGGGTAACAACTTGTAGAAGCTTTGGCATATTGGTTTTCAATAACTATTACCATGAGCTTTCCCTCTTGTCTTCATCATAGGTTATATGATGTAATCAAAAGCAACTCTTCGAAATCGTAGCTTCCTTTTGATTTGCTTAATTTCAAACTGCAACTTGCAATTTAAAATTGTAAATGTAAGGTTTGGTCTTATAGTTGCCAACTCCACAAGAACCACTACCTTGACAATTACTACCATCAATTCTCCGTTTGAATTATGGCATTTTCCTTCTTTGTTTTTTTCCAGCTACCTTTGATTTCTAGTGGGAGCATATGAATAATTTAGATTATGTTTGATATTGCTGGCGTAATGGTTGTTTTTAGAAATATTTTTTATTTAAAAATACATCAAAATAATATATATTTTTATTTTTAAAATTATTTTTAATATTAGCATATCAAAATGATTTAAAAACACTAATATTTTTAATTTAAAACAATGAAAAAAATAAAATAAAATTTGATTTAAAAAAAAACACTTTTATAACACAAAAACAAACAATGCACGCATTCAGCCAACTACCACTCCTGACTTTTTTGGAGAAGAAATCCATACACGGGATCCTAAAATTTGGCTCATCTATATATATATTAGATAATTTCTGGACAAATTATAGTTCACGGACTAGGGATTTAAATAGGAAGGGATGCTTTTAGCGTTGAAATCTTGAAAATATTTTAGAATGCCCTCAATATTTTAAGAATAGGGTACTTAGATACTGTTTGGCACGGTGTTTGGCACGCTATGCCGCACAAATTTAATTTTAATTTTATTTTAAATAAATATATTTTGGTGTTTTTAAATTATTTTGATGTGTTAATATCAAAAATAATTTTTAAAAAATAAAAAAAATATTATTTTGATGTATTTCGACATGAAAAATCACTTTGAAAAAACTACCGCAACCACCCTTCCCAAATAAGCTTTTAGTTTCTCATCCTTGACTTCTAGTTTTTTAATCGATATATAGATATGGAAGAACAACACTTTTTTTTATTCTAAGTAAATCTTTGTTTTAAAAAATATTTTATGAATGTATATGAACGAATAAAATAACATGTAGTTAAATTTCTCATCATCAAATTTTATTCTTAATTGATATATAGGTACGGAAGAGCAACACGTTTGGCTTCAAATCACAAGACAGGCTTCACATAGGTTTAATCAGCTTGAAATATTATATATTTTTAATAAATTCATGATATATATATATAACATTTTACAAAACCTATAAACAAGCATTCATATCCTATTAAACCATTTCAAAATACCATTACAACCTCTGAATAAAGCATTCTCAGTATAAGAGAAATCATGATCATTCAAGGCCTTCAACCAAAAAGCAAGACGATAAAGGATGAGCTAAAACAATATATTCCAATCAAAGATCAATAACCTGTTTCTTAATTGCTGTCGAAATACCCTATAAAATTATATATAATAGCATTGTGAAAGCTCTTCATCGGATCTTTCTTTTAGCCATTACACTCCACTGCAAAATCACACATGCACCCAAGAATCCCAGACCAGTTCAGAAAGTGTTGTCAAATCCTCCAAGATTTTACCACAGCTGATGATAGCTAGAAATTTCGTGGCAGATTTTCGGATTTGGGTTGAACAAAAGTTAAGATTATACAGAAAATTAGTATAAGAAATTAAAGAAAATAAACTATATATGTTTAAATTTTGAAAAACCATGAAACTCAGTAAGAAGATGATCAGAGGAAGAAGACAATGTTACTCCAAAGTGATGAAAATATTAAAGCAAAGTCATGGTAGGAAAATACACAAAGATACAGTAGCCATTGATATCTTTTATTCATCTCTATCTTGCCCTATTTTCTCTGAAAATATATACCCTTACAAGCTCTGAATCAAACCCTTTTTTGTTCGAATCCTCTCTCACTCCTTTTTATTTCAACTGTAGAAACTCCTAGCTAATAGGGTGGTCTGCCATGAGCCCAGCCATATCCTTCATGGTTCAGCTGTCCATTGGGCACCAAATTTGGCAATTTGATAAACTGGCATTGATGTTGATGGATCCCCCATGCCCCCGCCATTACCTTCACCGCTGCCGCTGCCGCCGCCGAGCTGTCCCCTGTGCGGCGCCTCCACTGCCTTCCTCTTCATCTTCTAGTGGCAATCTCTCATAAGTAGCATTTGAAAATGTTGCAGCAATAATCATTACAGGTCCTGATGCAACGAGTGATCCTACCACACTGCCTCCAACCACTTGCCCTTGCCCTCCGGCTAGATATATAGTTAGTCCTGTCGCTCCCGGCGGGGCTGGTCCAGGCAAGAACGCTCCAGTGAGCGACAGAATCTCAAACCGGCCATGGAGAGCCATAACAGCACCTGCGGCAGAAGGTTGCTTGAGGGTTACATTGATTACCATACCGCTTCCACTGAGCACGCAAACTCCTCTCTGCCTCTTCCTTGCAAAACAAGCTAAATCTTCAGCTATATCAGATCCATTAGCTATCTCCATCACATGACTCTTGAGTGCATTAGGGCTATCTCGAGTAACAAAAATCGGTGGCTTAGGCCTGTTCTTGGACCCTGGTGGACGGCCTCTAGGGCGGCGAGAGGCGACGTCTAGAGCGCCTTCTCTAGGCTCGTCGCTATTTTCTCTTTCGTCTTCCTGCTCATCTTCCTTGCCAGCACCGCCACTCTCGGTTGCCTCTCTATTGTTGTTGGCCATGGATATACCTAGATCTGGCTTTTTCATTGGAGACGATGAACTGGTTGATGTGTCCATCCCCGGCAGTCCCACTTGCCCTGTCCACCACCGGTTTGCCATGGGAACACAAACAAGATGATCAAAAACCTATATTAATTACTCGCAAGAAAAGAAGGTCCTCCTCCTTCTTCTGAATCTTATGAGCTAAAGATTATATATAGATTGTCTTATACGGGATATATAGTACTAATATAGATCAAGGAAGGAAGGAACAAATATCGACGATGATCTAAGTTAATACAAATAAAGAGAAAAAAGATTTACAAAAGAAAGAACTAAAGTAAAGTAGCTAGCTATGGCAAGTGATAAACTAATGAACAAACTAAAGACTGGCTGATAATTAAAAACTCCAAGCCCTAACTAAGAATATAAAAAGAAACACCTCTCAAGACTTGAAATTTATGATATGAAAAGGAAGAAAGATCAAGAGCCAGAAGTGTTTCTTTATCTTGGATTCATGGTTTTTATGGATGTAAATTAGTGAATGTTTGCCTTGATCTGGGGCGTGTCAACTTCTTGGGGGAGCTGTGGGAGGGTTTTGTATTTTTCTCCCTAACAAGCTAGCTAAAATGTGGGTCTGTGCTTATCTTTCTTTCTTAATATTTTTTTTTCTAACTCACTATCATGGGAATAGTTTATATATTTAGAGGTGTGAGATGGTGGTGTTCTTAGAAACTAGGGTTTTGAGTGTAGGGTAGCGTGCGCTTGAGAAAGTGGGGTGCACGTCCTTCTCTTAGGCCCCAACATGTGCGGTGAAGGAGACGGATGCTCTCTGGTCTACGATGTGGTAATAAACAAATACAACTTTTATTGTTAAAATATATTGCTCAAGTCTTTGAATATTGTATGTAATTTGTATATTTTCTTAATTAATGTATTCCTGAATATATCATTAATTTAATTTATACATGGTTTTGTTTCTTTCTTTCGTGAGTTTGATACAGAATATTCTTAGCTAGATACGCTGCAAAATATATAAATACTCATCACTCTTTAAAGCATTTGAAGTTAGTCTCATCAAAAGAAAATGCTATGAGAAAACTTGCCTTCATGAATTTATTTGATTACTTGAAACAAAATTATTAATTTAGAGAAATTCAACTTAACTGTCCACTAATTAATCAATCCAGTGTGATGTTGATGCTTTGCAGATTGCTGTGAAAAAGGGAAGTGATTCATTTTTATATATATATAAAAAACCATTAGTTAATTTGAGTATTTTTTTTCAATTTAATGGACGATTTGGTGTGCTATTAATGTACAATTAATTACTATTTAACAATTAATTTAATCATCTTCTCCAGCAGCAAAACAAAGCAATGATTAGTTTAATTAATGGTACTGCTTATTTCATTGCATGTGTATGAAGAAGAGTATTAAATGATCAATTGTCCTATATATTAACAAATTAATTAAAATATGAAAGAAAAAATGTGTTATATATAATTATAAATGAAAGAAAAAGTTTCCCAACGATGGAAGAAATCCCAAAATGCGGAAAGAATGAAGAAGAAATTAATTCTCTGCACGATCCTTTCATCACATTCACAGAACAGTTTTAGATCTATGAAATCTCTCTCCAAATAATAATTAATAACATCCCTTATATAAAACGGGGAATTAAGGAATACTTTTTAAATACTTTGTTAATATATTTATTTATTTATTGAACATTTATTTCCATTCTTTACTATTATTGGTTGGAAAGTGTGTAGAAACCAATTTAAAGCTTTGTCTCCTAATAATAACTACGTGTGTTTATCAAATAACAACAACAATAATAATAACTTATTGTGACTTCTATTTTATTATACATTTTTTCGTCGTATGCCAATTTTATTATAAATTAAAGATAGATCAATGTAGATCGTTTGCATCACTCGCCGGCAGCTAGAAGATATCTAGCCGGTTTTTACAGGCAATGAGTAAATCCATCACCGTCCCTTGGAATTATTCAACTTTTATATTATTTGTTTTGCCAACTTATAATGATGTTAACGAGGCATGAAAACTAGAATAGTATAATATAAATTAATTAGAATAAACATGAATTAATTAGTGATCAACTAGCTCCACCTTCTAAAATGTGTAATAATCTAACTAATAATTATATGATATATAGTTTTATGAATCACATCATTCAAATATTCTATATGACGCATATGCTTCATTAAAAGATGATATTAAAGCAATTTCTTATCTTTATATTATATGATATATACTTTTAAAATCGTTGGGAGATCATTTTAGTTTTTCATGAAGTGTAAATTAGTTTAAGGGAATTTATTTTATTTTATTTTTTTGAAAAAATTTTGTTTTAGGAATATAGTTAATGAGCATCTTTGAAATCAAATTAAAAAGTTTTTGGTAGAAAGGATTCCACCAATAGTAAACGCTATCTTGAATTGCTTCGACATACTACTATTTTGGTAGAAAGGATTCCACCATCTTGTTTTTATGGTGAATGATGGGATACTTAAAAAGTTTAGTGGATTGGACTTTAAGAGGTGACAATATAAACTATTATTCTATATGATCACAAAACTTTGAGCTTGATTAAGTTTTTGTAAATAAAATCAATAAAATTATCAAATAACAAATTCAATTTTTTTTTATTGTGGTAGCTTTTGATGTATAGAGCCAAAGTGATTTTATGTACAAGACCTACATCTTAAATATATTGATATGATGTTTATAGTTAATGGTGATGCAAAGTATAAAAATAAAACTTAATATTGGGGTATGACGGCACTACCCACCTCTAAAAGTCGACTCGTAAATATTTAAAGCATTAACATAATTTGGGTCACCCATGAATATATATAATCTTTACCGATTTATCCAACTTACTCCATTCCAAAAAGGAAAATATAAATAATTTAAAGTTTGTAAAATAATAAAACTTTGTTTGTATATAATTACTAGTCTAAACTCGATTAACTATATGAACACCATAAATTTATATGAGTTTAATCAACTTAACCAAATTAAGTGATGAAGCCCAAACTTATTTCTAATTAATGGACTGTGGACCCAAATGATCCAAGCTGAGTGCTGGATCATATTGGGCTTCTTCAGCCACAGCAACCACTAACTTTAACTTGGCCCATTAAAAGCAGCATCCTTCCATCATCATCTTCGTCGAAGTCATTAGAAAACCAAAAGGGGCTTAGCACTTACGAGTTTTGATCGAGAGAGAGGAGAATCCTCTTGTTCATCAATTGTGACAATTTTTTCATTCTATAGTTGGCAACAGAGAGAGAGCAAGGAAGCAAAATTAAATGGGTGATAGTTTATTTGAAGGCTTGCCACCTCCTTCTCATCAGCAACAAAACCAAGAAGCAGAAGCTAGCAATGCTTCAAAACCAACTAAAAGAGAACCATCTACAGTGCCAGCTCCACCAAAACCAGCTTTGAAAAGTGCCCTCAAGCGCCCTAAGCCTATGGAAGCTAAACCAGACCCAGAAGGTAAATTTTCATACCTTTATTTTCATTTCTAGTTTTTCTTCTTTTTATGCATGTATGTTTGATAATAGTTTCTGTGTTTTTCAATTTATTTGTCAAGGTTTGAAATTTTGGGTTTTCTATTTTTTATGTTTTTAGTCTAAGCCATTGGAAGGAAAGGATTTTTCCTTATGAATGTTGATGTAATGACATTTTTTCTTCTTATTTGGAAATAGAGTTTTTCTATTCCTGAGAACTTGTGAAAGGAAATAAAACCGTGAGTTCTTTTTTATTTATTAATTTGTTGGTAGTTGATCTGAAATGTTAGGGATACTTGAAGGATTGCTTGTATTATTAGTGTTTGTAATGGAGGGTTTGGTTTCTTGGCTTTCAAATCGTGAAAGACTCTATTAGGGTTTCTCCATTCCATATATCTTGCTTAGTCTATGAACTTTGATATGATTTCGGGGGTTTGCCTAACACATCCTTTCAAATTGAAGTTTTATTTTCTGTATCCTATTATTTGATCTAGACAATCTAAATGTCCCATTATAAATAGCTGATGGTGCAGCTGAA
This sequence comes from Salix suchowensis, assembly GCA_029030765.1. Classification (NCBI taxonomy): domain Eukaryota; kingdom Viridiplantae; phylum Streptophyta; class Magnoliopsida; order Malpighiales; family Salicaceae; genus Salix; species Salix suchowensis. The sequence continues at coordinate 10,560,528 of CM054992.1, read as the reverse complement.
AAGGTTGCTGCATCTGGAAAGCGGTTGAGGTTTAAAACAACAACAGATGCCTCAGAGACGCAAGTTATAGAGGCCATGAAGAAAATAGCATCGCATATCAAGACTCCAACTAAGTTTTCAAAGGCTTCAAAGCTTGCCATACAGCTAATTCAGGCTGGAAGTGTAAAACCAGGAACTAGTGACCACTTCTTTGCCATACTTGAGGCTGCCATGTCCTCAACCACTTCTTGCACAGATCCTTCTGTGAGGGCAGATTATCATGCCTTGTTCTCCGCAGCTCAGGATGCAGCTGAAGTATGTATGTAGCATCATAATATGTTTTCAGAAGATGAAAATGTCTCCTTTGGGTCTTACCATATTTTTCATATTGCAGTGCCTCATTAAGAAGCAGAAGAACCAATTAGCTACATGGACAGTTAGGGCAGTGGTAGCAAATGACTTATTCACTGACGACAGCTTTGTGGTATGCACTTTACTTCTATCAGTGTTTCTTTTCAAAACTTCTGAATCCCGACTTCAAAATCCATCTTCATGTGTCACGGTATGGAGGGTGTGACAGTCTGCAACTAGTTTTTGGCACTCACTTGTATATTGCTAATTTCTCACTTGTCCTTGCATTCATGATTGCTGTCTTTGCTAGTATTTAGGATATTGGATGTGAAGATCATCAAAATGTTCATATATGATTTTGGTTATCGGCAATTTCAATCAACTGCAGTTTATATTGCATTCATTTGTTCTAGCTCACTTCTTCTTGCATCCTATATCACTAGTAGTCAATATACTTGCTAGCTGTGTAAGTGTTAGGATTGTAAAATAACATTCACTCAATCAAATCAATCATTGAATGAGTATCATCAATTGTTAAGGATTCAATTAGTGATTTTTTTTTGTTTGTGTGGCCAATTGCTTGCTCTTCAAATCATGATTTTATCTAAAAAAAATCCCCCAGTTATGTCAGTGATTAAGTGTTGTGAGATTGAATTTACTGAGTAATTAGCTACTAGAAGATATAGGATAATTGGTATCAAGAAAATAATTGTTATTTCTGTAAGGATGGAAAAAGAAATATATTATGTAAAATAAAACCAAATATAAGTGAATTCACATGTGCGCAAGTATTAGTTTAAAACTATTCGGTGATGTTTCTGATGAGTGGGAGACCCTAATCTCATTAATTTTTCTGGTCTTGACCATTGACATTTCATATAGATTGTTGTTGGGTTGTAAAAGCTATGGGCCACAGTGTCGAAGCATATTCTTGTTGCCTGCTTGGTCTGTGTTCATCATGGTCTTTGCTTAATGTTATTTTGTTATTTTTCTGTTTGATTTTGGACTTTTGAAGGATGGTCTGTTGATGATCTGGTCTTTTAAGTAAAACATAGACCGAGAATTAATATGACTGACAAGTGTTATAATACTTTTTCTCTGTGATCTAAGAGTATGCTCACTTAAAAATGTCACTTCAGAGATTGCAACTTGTCTTATAAATGCTGTATTTTGTGGACCTTCATATAGTTTTCAAAGACAGCTGGACAAGTAAGAGATGCCATAGCTAATCTTCCTGTTGCAACCAAGGATGATGACATGGAGGAAGCTGCATCACTAAATGATACGGCAACGATAAGTGATGAAAATAGTGAAAGAGAAGAGACACATTCACGTGCTGAAGCTGAAGAGAATAAGGGTGAGTCTGATCCATTTGGGCTTGATGCTCTGATTCCAAGCACAGTGAAGAAAGATGAGAATGGTAAAGGGGAAGAAAGATACGCCAGACAAGGCGAGGAAGGAAGAGGAAGAAGAGAGTAAAAGATTCCTCAAGGACCAGAGAGTGGCCTTGATTACCTGTTTAGAGATTGCTGCTCGGCGTTACAAAACACCATGGTACAAATATTCACCTTTTTTCACTTAATGCACACACATTTGGAGAGAGATCAAATACTTCTGTGCTGTGAGTGAAAATTATGTAATCTTTTTGTTATTGAAAAGTTCAACCTTTTCATGTCAGGTGCCAAACAGTGATAGACATTTTGGTAAAGCATGCCTTTGATCATGTCGGAAGATTCACATCTTGCCAAAGGGATGCCATTCATAAACTGTGGGCTTCTATACGGGAGCAGCTAACACGGAGAAAGCAAGGGAAATCAGTAAATGGGAAACTTGATGTGAATGGTTTTGAATGGCTTCAACAGAAGTATGCCGGTGAGAAAATCAGTATACGGCACTCTGTTGGTGGCAATGGGGATCGCCGCGCCTCACAGTGGCTTGGTTGACAGTTAGTTTGCTACATTGGATTGCAGCATTTGCAGTGACAGCTGAGCCGTGAAGCAAATTGGATCTGTTCTTCGAACTTCTGGTTATCTAAATCAAACATGTATTGTTACACATTTTCAGGAATACCATTAACATGTGGAACTTTTTTTTGTCTCTTTTCCTTCTCTGGCTTGTTGCCTAAAATTCATATCAGAATCTCTGTTACTTTGCCGTTGACAATCAGCACAAAGTGCGAAACTCACTTGTACTTGATTATGGTGTGATATTGCAACTTCAATGGTTCCTTCTATTTATTTTGTCTCAACAATTTATCAATCTTACCAGTTAGTAACTTCATTCATTTTCACATAATTTGCTACATACTAATAGTGCAATTGAGTAGAAAATAAATAGCACCAGAACTCATACGCGTTAGATTATGAGCTGTTAGACATTCATTTAATGTACTGTAAAAAGGTATCTAATTTTTTCATAACTATAATAATTATTAACAACCAAGTTTAATTTTAATAAAAGAAAGTTTGATGGAACAATGAGTGTGAATCGTCAAGAAATTGTTCTCAAAGTGATTATAAATTGGTATCAAGCACAAATAGATGTCGTCTTTGCTACCATCCTTGAGTATATCAAAAAGCCAATTGACAATTGGAACCTATTTGGTTCAAAACCTGCTTTATAATTTACAGCACTTGAGGAGGTTGGAGGCGCCCAACAGTTCAAAAAACAGAGAGAAACTCACGAGAAATTCCTCAAGGAAATGAGGCTTTTTGGATCCAATCTTGGAAAGGTCATTTTCCAAAGTTACAGTAGTCCAGCTACATCACACTTGCAGGACTGAAAATATTTCAATATCTCGTTGCTTCTTTGTAGTGATGTAATGAAAAGAATTACATATTAACAACGCTAATCGAGAGAGTTCAAGATGGTCTAATATAGGATCCTAGATTTCAGATCAAGAGAAGGTTAGGAAGCTGCTGGTGCAAACAGATACCTTTTCCCAGTTGGACAATTGATAGAGCTTGAACATAGCTTTCAATGTAATTATCTGCCTGCACGTAAACATTTTATAATAACACATGGTATCGTTACCAATAATCACCACAAGAACAAGATCCTTCTCTAAAATGGTGAAAACGGTTACGGTCCCTGACTATAATTACCCTTTTGTAGATCTTAGACAACAGCTTGGTTGCTGTATGGCAGTCCTCACAAATTCGGAGATTCTTGACAACTCTAATAGGAGTCCCTGGAGCAGTACTGATGAGACCGAAAGCCATCGCCAACTTCTCACTATGGTAGTTAAGTGCAGTTTCCTTCTCTTCCTCGTCAATATTGTGCAGGATTACAGATGTGTCTGGCAAGTAGCCGGCCTCTTTTAATTTCTTGATCATCTCAGCTAGCATTTCACTGATTTTTTCAATCAGAGGGTGTGCTGTATCTCCCATTTTAAAATCGTGAACTAAACCATTTACTTCGATTGAGCTCATTCCGGGCTCCTTTTTTATTCCTGTATCCTTCACAGCTTTTCTCAGGCCTGCAACATCATTCCATCTGTTTGCTGCAGCATATATGTTTGACATGAGAACTTTGTAACTACAATTTTGAGGTTCCAAAGCAAGAAGCTCTCTCGCTGCTAATTCTCCCATGTTAGAATTTTTATGAATCTTGCAAGCAGCAAGCAGAGCACCCCATATTGCAATATTAGGCTTCACGGGCATGCTTTCAATCATCTTATGAGCCTCATCAAGCAGTCCAGCTCGACCAAGAAGATCCACCATACACCCGTAATGCTCAACCTTTGGAACCAGGCCAAAGTCATGGATCATTTTCTCAAAAATTCCTTTTCCTTCCACCACCAAACCGGCATGACTGCAGGCATGCAGAGCCCCTATAAATGTGATGTCATTGGGTTTTACACCCAGTGTCTCCATCTCTGTGAGTAGTTTCAAGGCTTTCTCGCCATATCCATGCATCCCGTATCCAGTCATCATTGCATTCCATGCGCAAATGTCTCGATCTATGGCTTCACTGAACAGCCTCTGAGCCACACTAATATCCCCGCACTTGGCATACATGTCTATTAAGGCAGTTTTCAGTATCAAATCTACTTCAACACCTTGCTTGTCTATGTAAGCATGAAACCACTTGCCCATGTCAAGGGCTCCATTTTCTGCACATAACGAAAGCAGGCTGACCATTGTCAATTCATTTGGCCTCACTCCGCAATCCCTCATCTGGACAAATAGTTGTAAAGCATGATCTATACAATTATCTTGTGCATAAGCCGAAATCATAGCTGTCCAAGTCATAACATCTTTGTTCTTCATGCTATCAAATATAGCTCTCGCACTTCTTATATCACCACATTTTCCATACATGTCAACCAAAGAAGTGGCTAAAGCCAAATTCATTCCAAACCCATTTCTTAAAATGTAGGCATGTAGGCGCTTGCCCAATTGTACAGCCCCTACAAATCCACATGGAATGATCAAACTCAACAAGGTGATATCATTAGGAAATACCTTTTCTTCAATCATTCTAACGAATAGTCTTTCACCCTCTTCCAAATCATTGCACCGAATGCAGCCAGCAATCATGGCAGTCCATGAAACAATGCTTCTTTGGCTAAAACCATCAAAAAGTGTTCTTGCAGCATCTAAATTTCCACACTTTGCATACATATCAATCAAACAAGTAGTCAAAGGCACAACAGTTTTCTCACTATTGCTATTCCTTATAACATAACCATGCATTGCTTTCCCCATTTCAACATTCTCAAGGTCAGAAAAAAGATTAACCATGCTAATCATAGCGACTTCACTAGGCTTAACATTCGAGAAATGCATACTTTCAATAAGTTTCAACCCTTCATTGAACAATTTGTGTCTACTGTAAGCTCTAATCATCGTACTCCACGAAACAACATCTCTCTCGCTCATTTTATCAAACAGTAATCGGGCGGATACTATACTATTACACTCAGTGTACGTTTGCATCAATGCATTGACTACAAAAACATCACTAACAAACCCATTCTTAATACAAAAACCATGAATCTCTTTCCCCACCTGGGCTACTGAGACTTGGCTGCAAGCTTTAAGAACTGATGGTATAATGAAACTGTCAACTTCTACGTCGAATTTTCGCATGTAAGTATAGGTGTTCAGAGCATATCTTGGCCTGTTGTTTTTAATGTATGATGTTATAAGGAGATTGTACCGGGCTTCAAAGCTTAAATGTGATTCGAAGGGGCTAAAAGAAACTTGTTGGGCGTGATTGAAGTGGGTTCTGATTATGTGAGCATGGAGTTGCTTGGTTTGGTCAAGACAGAGGTGGTTATTAGGAGTGAAAGATGGATACTTTTGGTGTTGGTTTTGATGTTGGGGTGATGGTTTTTGTGGGGTTTGGGTTTTGGTGAGGGTGGAAGGTGGAGTAATGGGGGGTTTGAGCTTTTGAATTGGGAGAGGGAGGAGGAGGAGGGAAGCAGGCTTGGACACCAGCGGCATTTCCATGATTCAGGCCCTTTTCTGTTGAGCATTCTTGTGAAGTTGTCATGTAACCTCGCATTTTTTTGTTTCCAGCCACAAAAACATCATCTTTACCATGATTTGGAGTTATTTATACACACTGTGTTCTCATCTCTTTTGCAAAGAAGAGAGAATAAACACAAAATTGATAGTAGAGAGAGAAGAAAATGAAGGCCAATCAAAGAAGAAAAACATGTGAGGAGAGGATGATGATGTTCTTCACTTGCTCTAGGAGGTAGATTTAACCGTGAAGATTTTTTGGAAATTGATTGATTTTTAGTTTCTTAAGCTGTGTTTTTTCTTTTGTTAATATCATGAATAAATTTATAAAAGTCTTTAGGATATTTTATAGATATTTCTACGTAAGAAAAATATTTGAAAATTAGAATTTTAGATCCGAGAAAACCAACACCCTGTTTTTTTTTTATTTTTAAAAATAATAATAATTAAAATAGATGACATGTCGCCCGATTACTGTTCATCAATATGTAGTGCTTGAGCAAAAGTTGAAGCTCTTCTATGAAGATAAATTAGTAGTCATAATACTGAGTAGTAAGCAAATGTTCAAAGAAACGGCCTCGTCGTGTTACAAATCTTTAAAAATGATCCTGACATCAGAACGTAAGGAAATACAAGTGCAGCGCGAAGAGAGTACCGGTGCAGGATGAAGAAAAACAAAAGAAGAGAGAGATAGCAGCAAGGACAGAAGAATCGAGTAATGGCTGAAAACGTTTGATGAAGTCGAAGAAAAACTTCAATAGATCCCTGGGCTTTTCCGTACTAGACTGGTGCGGTCAGTGTTACGTTCAAAATCCATGTCTAGGTCAATTTATTAAGTTTTGTTTTTCAAATGAGCAACACCGTCCTTGATTTATTTTCAATCTGAAAACATAGCTATAGCTAAGGAGTACTGTACGTGTTAATTTTGTATATATATATAAAAAGCCATTGAAATCCATTAAACACCAAGGGAGAATCACGGCGGAGAGGAAAGTACATGAAGGGAGCAGATGAATCTCCCCATCCCCACCCAAAAAATAAATTCAAAAAAAATGCATCCCAAATCGATCTCAGGAACAGCCAAGCCAGCCGCAAAGACGAAACCCATTGCTGGAAAACGGAGAAAAGTCAACCAAGAACTCAATATTTCACATCATGAAAAATGTGGTGAACTGGTGAGTAGAGGATAGAATTCAGGCCAGATTCTACCTGAAAAAAAAGCAGGAGCATCAGAAATAGCACACGCACACAAAGACACGCAAGGAGAGAGGAGGAGGAGGAGGAGGCGTGGCGATCAGCGAGCTTTCCGTATCTCGATCAATCGCCTTGCGAGACTGCACAGAATCAAAGCAAGGTTGCAATGATTAAAGACCAACGTCAAGAAGTTTTTGCTTTCGCTAAATATAATTAATTAATAAATCTGAAAACAAATTTACAGAATCATAAATCTTGTTCTTACCCCTCAAGTTTGGTATCGTTGTTTTTCGCTAAATCCTGACCAATCTTCTGGAGATTCTCCAGGTTTTCTTGTCCTGAATCGTCCATCGCGGAGTCTTTGAGGGTCAGGTTAGCCTGATCATAGTATGAAATGGCAGGAGTTGATCAGTATGATCATTGATGTACAGAAACAAAAAAGTTGACAAAATCCCAACATTTTCAAATTGAAGCTGTTGCTCATCGATATATATATACCTGGAGGCGAGTATAGTTGCTCTCTAATCCAGTGTATTGAAAGATGTTGGATATATACATCTCAGTCATCTCATCCGCTGCACTCATCAATACATCCAGCAATGGGTGGGATTCGTCATCCTGCCAAACCCAGTCAGCAACCCCCCACTCTCCATCTCCAACCTCTAGCCTGTCTTTTTCATCTGGCGCTCCAGTTCCAAGTGAAAGAATCACAAGCTTGTTGAAATCCGTCTTTCGTTCTTTCATCACCTCACACGCAGCTAGCAAGGCCTGATCATAAGATTATGACAAGAAAGATGAGGCTCCAATTGATATATATATATATTATCTTAATGAATAGTAACTTGCCGGATTGTTGGCTGCAACGCCGCCGTCAATGAGGTTGAAGTCCTGGCTGGTTTTGAAATAGTATGGCGGAAAGTAACACGGTGCGGCGGACGTGCCAATACAAATGTCAAAAAGCGAGGGATCCATTGACTTGTCACGCTTTGCCTACAATTAATTTGTTCATATATAACTTGTAAGAGAAGATCAAGAAGACAAAACACCACCGAGTAATAATTTAAATAAAAGTTGGAATATATATAGGCAATTATTAGAGAATAGTTAGTTACCTTTGAGGTGGAGAAGATGGTTGGCCGGAAATGCTTGATGTCGAAGGTGGGGATTATCACATCAGCTAGCTAGGGTTTCACTGAGAGATAATTCTTCTCCTAAACTTGTTCTTTATCGTATCATGGAGATTTTCGCCGTCATACTTTCGGTTGTAGGAGATACTTCTTTAGCGGCTGTAAAATATTCTTAATGAAGTCAGGAATCCAGCTTCGTGAAAGTAGCCACCGCAATATCTTCGCCGGAGAATTGACGACTTCGGCGTACCTGCATGTTTAAAGAGACAGATCCCCTCAGTGAAATTTCTGCCTTATTTTTCTCGTGAAAAAGGGATATATATATATATAGTTTTCTTGCGAGAATTAACATGCATGAACGAGTGTTAAGTTCAATCCATTGGATTTGTTTGACCTACATTTGACTAAATTGCGTCCATGCTTCATGATGATCAGAGATTTTGAAATGCTCTTCAGCAAGCAGAAGCTGGCTGTGGTCATCACCCACTTTCGAAAGGGAGTGCCCGCTACGATCACTAAAGATATATGGACTCTGCTCGACGTAGAGCTTGATGACAATCTCTTCTGCTGCAAACTTAGGTCGTTTCTCATCATTGGGAGCAGTAAGCATCGCTGTCATAAGACCTCCTGTGCTTGTCCCAGCAATGAAATCAAAATAATCTGCAATTCTCGCGTCTTTGTTAACATCCAAACGTCTATATTTTCAGAAAAAAACCTGAAATTATTAGTATATCGAAATCATATTCTGCTAACAGTTTAGCCAGTCTGTGTGTGTGCAGGATTGAAGGAAAACGTAAATAAGAGAGAGAGAGAGAGTAAACCTGGAGCTTTGATTCGAGAGCGCTTAGGACTTCACCAGGAATGATGCCTCTCACTCCTCCACCATCAATGCTAAGGACTGTGATGAAGTCTCCCTGATGATCTGATTCACTTGAACTTCCGTTCCCTACAAATTTAACCAGGATCATAACGAGAACGATGAATATTAGCAAATCGTATATAACAGTGCTATATATACAACACGAAACATAAAGATGGCGCAGCAAAATATTTTATAGAAACCAGTGAGAATTCTAGCATGGGAATGGCGCGCCGAGGGCTCACCCATTTCTTTGCTTCGCCAACGGCGCTTGACGAACAAGGATCGGCTCCGATCCCATTTTATAGCACAATTTAGGGTGATGATTCATCAATGTGAACAGGAAAAGAAAAGAGATAAGACCTAAAGGAAAAGGTTGATAGACAGGTGGACCACAACGACAACTATTGCAAGCAAATGGACCTGATTATTACAAAACAAATAAACCGTGTGGGATATTGTACTGTGTACCCTCTTACATTACAGTGTGGAGGCGATTTTAGCCTTCCTCCGCGGCAAAAAGAGACGGTCAACCGGTGCTAATTTGGGTTTTTCCTTTTTTTTTTAATTTTAATCGGTTGTAAACAGTTGTTGACGCTTTCGTCCCCGGTAATAAGACAAAAAAAGGCATCCGGCTGAGGGGTACCGGTGTAATTGCGCGCGGCCGGGGCGGACCGGTCCGGTCCCGCCACAACTTTTTTTTTTAATATTTTCTGAAATGCCTAAATACGGTTATAGCCCCTAATAAGCCAAAAACCATGAATTGGGTGCATGGGGTGGAACGATAATTGACTCTATTTTTTCAATTTTTTAATCGGTGTCTGTTAGGGCGTGAGGCGCACGCGCCAGACAGTTTTCCGCCTCATGCCCTCTTTAGGTGGCGCGTGCGGCGTCATGCGGTGGTCGGAAATTGTCTACCGGAGGCTATCTCGATGCGCCGCCGCGTGGTCTTCCTCCCGCGGTGGCGCGTTTAACCACCAAATGTCCGAGGACGCGCCGGAGGCTGGTTAAAGCCGCCGGCCACGTTTCTCTCTCTCCTGCACGTCAATGTGAAGGAGAGTCCCCCAGTTTTTTTTACTTTTCACTTAGGTCCCTTGACTTTCAATTTTGTTTTTGGTCCTGATTTCTGTTATATAAGTTTTGATTTAGTTCGATTGGGTCCTCCAATTTTAATTAATTGAATTTGAAAGATTCACTTCGGTCCTCCTACTTTTGATTTCCGGATTGGCTGTATATACCTCAATTAATTCGGTACAGAAGTTCCGATTTTTGCAATTTGTCCTCTGATTTCAATTGACAATAAATGTAATTTGCATTTCAGCCCTTTGACTTTTAATTTTTTAATTTAATCCTTGATACTTTTATTTTTTTATATTTCTAGAATAATCCCTACTTTTGCCCATGTATATATAAGTGTATTTAATACAATAATAATAATAATAATAATAATAATAATAATAATAATAATAATAATAATTTAATTATTTTTCTTGCTTAATGTTTTGTTGATGTTTTTGAGGATTTTTTTCCCTCAGAAAATTTTATAGTTTTTATTGTGTTAAAAGTGATAACAATGATAATTTTAAGTTTTTATTGTATTTTTTGTTTTATCTTTTTTTTAACAATTTTTTTAATATTTCATTCATTTATTTATTCTTTCATAATAATAATAATAATAATAATAATATTTTAATTGTTTTTCTTGCTTTCTATTTTGTTCATGCTTTTTATGTTTTTTCCATCGGTATAATTTGATAATTTTTATTGTTTTCATACTAACGGCAATAATAATTTTAGATGTTAAGACTCCGATGTTGCTGTTGTGATGATATTTTAAATTAATATTGCTTCCTTTTCCCCTTTATTTTTTATTTTATTTTTATTTCCTCTTTTTATTAAATGATTTTAATAATTTTACTATCTACACAATAATGATTTAAATAATTATTTTTTTATCGTTTATGACGCAATACCTATATTCTAAAAGATGTATTCAATGCTTGCATAACAAACTAAACTCAAAATTCCATACATTTTATCTCCTTATCTATAATTTTTATTTACTTATATCATATAAATTTATCATTGTAGATTTAATTATGTTAAATTAGATACACAAGAATACCACAGCAACGCGCGGGTCAATTAGCTAGTAATTTTTACCAACTGTGTGGCTAGATTATTATTTTTTCTTATAAGAGAATTGTATATGTGATTTTATATATATATATATATATATATATATATATATATATATATATATATATATGTGTGTGTGTGTGTGTGTGTGTGTGTGTGTGTGTGTGTATGTACATGTGCTGCATAAACTTTTTAAACTATAAATTGAAAAGCTCATATATATATATATATATATATATATATATATATATATATATATATATATATATATATGTGTGTGTGTGTGTGTGTGTGTGTGTGTGTGTGTGTGTGCGCGCTCGCATAAACTTTTTAAACTATAAATCGAAAAGCTCATGTATATATGAATTGAATAAATCGAGATATATAAATATGTTAATAAACAAAAGAGAGGAAAAAATGTATAATAAAAAACAAAATAACCAAAAACAAGTATAAATTAAGATATTTAATCTTGTAAGATGGAATATTTATCTAGTTGTTTTTACTAAATTTATTTCTTCAAACTATATTTCAATTCAATCAAGTGATATTAAAAATAGACACGAGTATTCAATTAATTAAATAAAATAAAAATTATTATGCAAGGCCGCATATATCATAAATATTATTTGAAAATAAATTATTTTTTATTTTAAGAAATAAAATTATTGTGTACAAAAGATAAGAAAAAAAACAGACTCTTAGGGTGCATTTGTTTTTGCTTTTGCTTTCATGGTTGAGGTTTTAAAAAAAACAGTTTCATGAAAAGCACTTTTAGATGCGGTTCATAATTGAAATTGAAGTGTTTAGTTAAAACTGTGGTTAAGTTTAAGGTTGATAAAAAACAGTTCGTGTGTTTGGTTATCATGTTTTTTATATTGCTATTAACTTGTGAAATTACTTGAAAGGACACACACACGTGTATGTATGTGTGTGTGTGTGTTGTTTTTTAAATTTTATAGATTAATAATCATAACAATAAAATATAATTAATAATTATTGAAAAAAACAGATATTTGTTTTTATTCTCTCATCAAATTACTTGCAATTTCATCACGAACTAAATCCATATGTGAAGGCCTCTGCGATTCTTGATTATTTGATCGTGGAACAACATATGGTAAAATATCATCTGAAACAAAATTAGGATTGCTAGGCAAAAATTATATTGTGATCTCCTTCTAATATATTTATTTATATTTTAATTAAGTTTTTAGATTATTTTAATATCAAAAACTATATTTTTTATTAGAAAAAACTTTAAACAGAAAATATAATAATAAACCATATATTACCTCCCTCTTTTCCCGTCCCTTCTCTCAAATAAGCAGCTATTAGCTCCTCTCTTTCTCTAGAAGCCCCTTTAGTCCTTGCATCCCTCTCCAATAAGCAGCTATTAGCTGCTTTTCTTGCACTTGCAAGCCCCTCCAGTCCCCCTCCCTCTCTCCAACAAGTAGCTATTAGTTGCTTTTCTTGCACCTGTGTTTATCTCATTTCATTAAGTGGAACACATGTTATATTTTTGCTTTTTAAATTTAACCAAACACTAGAATCAGGAGCTTTTTTGCAAACTCTGTTTACACCATAAAAACAAACACTCACTTATAAATGCCAGTAAACTAAGTTATTTTATTATATTTGTTTAAGAATTAAACAACAACATATCACCGGTCAGATTTTGATTAATATTAATATTTGGTAATTAATATCAATTGAAATATTAAATACAAAATCCACATGAATCATGAATGTTGAATTTAACAAAAACTTTCATACACGAAGAAATATAAATTATTCAAGAAATACACATGATCAAATATATATATATATATATGGCATCTATCACACGATAATTAATGTGATTTCTAATTGCTCATATTATATGACACGTGAATTTAATTTCATGAAATATGATGGGGGCTATTTAAATAATTGATGAGTTCATGAACTAAAGAAGCTGGCCATAACTTTTTACCAAAAGTTGATGGGTGCAAATCATATCTGCCAGCTTAGTTCAGTAGACAATGGCATGGTTATCGCTTTTTTATAATTGGAGGTTGCTTTAAAGTTAAAATCTTTTTTAAAAATAAATAAATAAATAAATAAATAATCAATGCAGGGGTTGGGAGTTTTAGCATTTCTGTACCCCTGTAAATTACGATGTTTGGGAGTATTGGAAATTGTTTTTGAAAAATATTAATTTTTTATTTTAAAATAAATATTTTTGGTGTTTTTAGATTATTTTGATGTGGTGATATCAAAAATATTTTTTTTAAAAAAATAGTATTTTAATGTATTTTTGAACAAAAAACACTTTCAAAAGCAATTTCAACCAAACTGTCCTGCAGACATTAAACCTAATACATGGTTTTAATAAAATGTTGTATTTTAAATTATTCTAATCTTTAAAAGCATTATAAAAATAAGTTAGATATCAACTCCTCTACTTTTTCATGTGGCTTTTTTTAAAAGACCTTTTAAAAAAAGAAGATGAAGGTGGTGAGAATAATATATAAAATAAAATGAGTTGAATTTTATTTCTTAGAAATATGTGGATTCAATTTATTTATTTATTGAATTTAAATCAAACCCTGTAATTCAATATTATATTTAAAAACATGCATAGCCTGAATTTAGCCGCTCAATATGTTTTAATTAATCACCTTGTTCTATCAAAGAAGAAAAAAAAACTTCAGGTACCATTGTACAAACCAAAGTTGTCAATACCATTTTGATTGATGCTTTATTTTTTCAATTAAAATGGAATGTTTTAATTTTGAAATGTTTTGACACGCTGTTTCGGGATTATACTATTTATGTGTGTATATATATATATATATATATTAAAAAAAAATTAGTTCAAATCCAAAAGTAAAATTATTTAGAATTATGCAATTTAATCTAAAAAAAGGACACAATAAAATGATTTTTTTGAACAAAATTATGAACATGTATAATATTACGAGAATGTCATCATCAATCTTACAATGTTATTAAATTATCTGATTGCTTTGAAATTTTTACATAATATATATAAATATATCAAGAGATATCTCGTAAGATTTCATCTCAATTTAACAGTCAGATTAAGAGATATGATTGATATTGTGAAATTATTCATTATTTTTAAAAATATATTATTTGGCTGAAACGAAACAAGCAAAACGAAACCAGAATATTTTGGCCAGTATTTAGCTGAAAATCTAGAACGATATGAAATTTAAACCGAGATAAAAATAACATTGTTTTGTCTTATTTTTTTAACTAGTATAAAATATTTCGGTCATTTCAGCTGAAACAAAACAAAACAAACAATTATGGTATAAACACCACAAGAAACCTAGCTGTTTTAAAACGTAGTATAATCTACATCTATTTTTTAAGAGGTTGGAAAACAGATTTATTTTTATTTTTATTAAAAAAATAGTTTATTTTTATTTTGTAACACAAGAAACACGTGAGCACTAAACCAAGGTAGTCAAAATCGAGATTTTGACACGAATCGGAAAGAGCTTCGAAAAATCGGATCGTAAAATCGTAAGATCGTACCCGAATTTTTCCGTACAAAAATCATAAAATCACAGCTAAGATCGTGTAGGTAGAAAAATCGTAAAATCGTAAGTAAAATATTTTCGAATATAATATAACATAATTATGGTCATAAAACTTCATTAGTTAAGGTTCATGCATGATTCAAAATAATTGAAAAATACATTACAAAACAATTATGTCCATAGAATTTCATTAGGTAAAAATTAACAAACTTATAATAAATATTTTGTTGATGTGAAATATAAATTTATTAATGTTATTTATTATCTTAAATTAATAGGATTTTTTTAAAAATATTTTTTATGCTAACTATTTTTTATGCTAATTATTATTATTATTATTATTTTTTATTATTATTATTATTATCCCTCCCCCATATAAACCTAATTTTTTTATTATTATTAATTTATATAACCCCCGTAGAAAGTATTATTATTATTATCATTATCATTATATACCCTCCCCAAGAAACCTACCTTCTTTTTTATTATTATTATTATTATAATAACTAAGTATAAAAATCCCAACATAACCCTAAAGGCTAAATCCCAATTTCCTTCACCCAGCCGCCGCCCACCCTTATCTCCTCATCTCCTCTTCTTCTTTTTCTTTTCTTCCTCCTCATCCTCTTCTCCTTTACTCTCTTCCTTCTCATCCTCTTCTCCATTTTTTTTCTTGGTCCCGTTTGAAATTGAAGGAACAATCGAACAAGAAGGCTTCGCCAGTTCGCCACAGTACATTTTACAAGTCAACCCGATTTTGACCGGGTTTGACCGGTTTCGATTTTTCTACTGGTCCAACCAGGTTTGCTGAGCCAACTCGCAAACTCGTACGAGTTTACGAGTTGACTCGCGAGTTTGACTACCTTGCCCTAAACCATTGACCTATCCTATCATCAAAATAACAAATGATTAGATGAACACTTATATCATGATGTTTCCCAAAGAAAGAACTTGTAATAATGTTGGTTAAACTATATTAATTTAACCATTACAAAAAAAAAATATATATATATATTCCTTCTCACGAGTTACTTATTTAATGATTTGCAACCAGAAGCTTACCGGTCTCCATTTATTTTACTAGTAGAAAAATACACAGCCAGATAAGGTATAGAACAAAATTATAAATATGTATAATATTACAAGAATATCATCATTAATCTCGCAAAGTTATTATATTCTTTGATTATTCTGAAATTTTAACATAATATAATAAATGTCTAGAGACTCCTTGTAAAATTTCATCTCAATTTAACGATCGAATTAAGAGATATAATTGATTTTATAAAATTATTCTTTATTTAAAAAAACACTATTAGACCAAAACAGAATGGGCGGAACAAAACTAGTAAATTTCGACCGGTATTTGGCTGAAAAATCCAAAACAGACCGGAATTTAAACCAACGTAAATACAACATCGTTTTGTCTTGTTTTTTTAAATCATTCAAATCGTTCCAGCCAAAGTATATGACCTTGCTCTTACTTTTGGTGTTCTTAATATATCCTTTTCCATGAGTTCTTGACAGGTCTTTCAAATACAACTAAGAAAAGAATAGTTACGATCACACTAAGAAAAGAATAGTTACGATCACAGATCACGTCGAGTTAAGACGCAGGAACCTAATAAAATACACATGTTGTTGTATGCATGCATGTGTGTGTAGCTACCTGCCATCAAATATCGGATTACAGTAATGACAACTGCATAGAATTATTAAACCTGACAGAGTGCGTGACTGTCAAATGCATAGCAATGACAGCATTAAATGTTTGATCCGACGCATACAAACTAATAAACTATTAGAAAGGAAGTCTACGTAGATGATAAGGCTGAGACCTTCTAATTGCGGTGTTATTTCAATTTGCATTTGCTCCCAGCATTCAGTAAAGAGCAGGGATTTGAGAAGTGTTTTAGGATGTACATATCACATATATAATTAGTAAATAATGTAGAGCCTAATTATATAAGGTCCGAATTGTAGGTATCCTAATTAGTCTACTTTCCCTATATAGAATTCAATTCCTATCTTTTATATAGTGGATATAATGGATAGATTGATGATTATAAAAGTAAAAGAAAATACTTGTTTTCTTCTATGACTTTCTGAGAAGGAAAAAACAATGAACAATATTTCAGCAAATAAACAGAGAATAGACATTAATAAAGGGGTGTAGTACAGAAAACTCCTTGGTCCATTTCAAGGAGATAACTAACACATTACACTACATTCGAGGATGAACTCATGGAACTGTGAACTAAAAAAGACTGAAATCCTTCCTGATATGGCATGTCAAATAACCACATAAAGTTGCGTACCTGTCATTTGTCTTCCAAATCGGCCTCATGCAGTAGTACTCTGTAAATTCTAATCGAACTAAGAGATCAGAATGATGGCATGGCGTGCATCAGAGATATTGATTGCTACTCCTGCAACAAAAACAGAGCCAGCACGGGAGACCCTAAGCTGAGAAACTAGAACCATATTTCAGGTGCCAGAACTTTGTATCACAGAAAGTTGAACTTTGCCAACTAATTAGATCCTTTAGAGCTTTAGAGTGTCCGACAAGAGCATCTTAAAATATACTTGTAATTGAAAAGTAAGCACACAAGAGCACAACTTTTCTTCTTCTTCTCCCATCTTTTCTTTTTTCCTGTAATTGGCAAAGCTCAAGAACGGTGAAAACAGATAAACTGGCTCTCCTCAGCTACAAATGTATAAGTTGCAAAGCTACGAGGCATTTAGGAAATAAAAAATTGTTTTACATCCATACAGATGATTCACTAGATATAAGCTGTAGTTGTATAACCTTCAATGGTCCAGCAAATCTTCAAAAGAGAAGCCCCTGAAAAAGACTTCATATACCTTCCCCTCTTGCACTCATCTTAAGGAAATAAAATAGGATGCAAAAAATACAGAAGTATCGTTTCAGATCTGCAAGAAGCAAAACAAAAGAAGAACAAAACATTTATAGACTCCGAAATTACTTCAGATTTACTCAATCCTCTCAGGTTCACCATCCTGGCCAAAATTATGAACGCAGATGGAAAGTATTATCAAAATGGCATCGCAAAGCACAAAGCCTTCTATGAAATGACTTGAATTCACTGGATTATGTTACTCTCCTGGTACTGAGAAAAGCATGTAAAATTGCTTTGTTATGCAATTTTCTACTTCATATCACTTCTTTTTGAAAAATAATACAAGTTAGCAGAAAGAATAACAGATAAAATACACTTTCGAGGGTCAAGAAGACTTCCATCATATGTTGACCACTCATACACGTCATTTTAGGATGGAATATGGACATTCAAGATGTGGATATCTAAAAGGAGAATGATTAATGGAATCTTAAATCATTATGAATCACAAATTACATATAGTACAAAAATTAAGTTGCCTCATAACAAATAACACAGCAGAGTATTAAAGCAGCTTGCTAGTTTTGATAATAGAAAGGATTGCAGTAGCCTGATACAGGGCCATTGATGCCCATATCAATCCCAAGTTCAAGTTTTTATGCATTACTAGCATCATACAGCACTGTGTCTCAATCTCCATGGAATCAAAATAGAGTTGCTAACTCACTATGATTTCAGTTCCAGTCCTCGTCATTCATTTGATCATCAGTATCGTACCTTGGTGGCCTAACCACCATTAACACAGTCCCTAAACATTCCACCACATTCCTTTCCTTCAAATCCGAACCCCTTTCAACCTTGAAACCACCACCGGTGCCGTCAAGAGTAACCAAATAAAACCCATCATCTGCTTTCACTTCCTTTCTCCCCCTATCAGCAACCACCAAAATAGACTCCTCTTTATACCACCTATTTGCCTTCCATGGTAGTACCCTTGCATCTGGGAAAGCCACCACCACTGCCCCTCCACCCAACCCAAGTACCGGTTCCCACCCCGGCAACACCACCCACCTTTCCCACCCTTTCTCTGCCACCACCACACCAAACTCACCCTGGCCCCTACACTCCCACGGTGCTTCCAGAATTTTTCTTTCCCCGTCCTCTGATCTACAAACCGGTAAAACCACAACACTAGTCGCCTCCGCAACCTCACCAATCTTCAACCTAACAACCGGAACCGGAACCCCACCTGCTATTTCTCCATCTCCCTTTTCTTTTCTTTCCCCCCCTTCTTCTAGCTCCTTCAAGACCACGCTCTTCGCCTTTTCAGACTCTGCAGCCTCTAATGCCATCTGTAGAGAATTAGCCCGTGACTCTGACGGTTTCTTATGCTCTCTAGATTGCCTGTAGTACATAAACGACAGGCAGTCTCCTGGGAGAGTATAATCAAAGTTCTCCCAGAACTTATCCCCGCGCCTACGTGGAAAATCCTTCATGGCGCGGGCCAAATCTTGAGCACCACTAGCATCCATCTTACCAAGGACGATGTAGCGGGCAGCTGCAGCCCGCTGCGAAGCACTAAGGAGGCGAATTTCATACAACAACTCCGCACCACCAAGGTCAAATGAAGCAACAATTTCTGGGTCAGTGTTAGACTGAACTAAAGAATCCCTCACTTTTGCTCCAACAACTAAACGGTTCTGCTCAACCCCAGAAATACCAGTGGCTTCTTCTAGAGATGACGGAGTAAAACCTTCTTGGAATAAAGAAGGGATTAAAGGGGCATACTCGTACCAAAGGCCGAGACGATTAGAGAGGATTTCGAGACGAGAAGGGGTGTCAAGAGACTTGTACTGGGAAGGGAGAGGAGAAGGTGGAGGTCTATAGGGCTGGTAGTGTTGTTGAATTGAAGGAGACTGAGAAGAGGGGATAAGAGTGGCTGAAACTGACATCGTTGTGGTGGGTTTAAAGTGGCTTTTTGATAATCGAAGGATAAAAAGAGGTTGTTGGGTAAGGAAAGGAGAGGAAAAGGGTTTGTTGTTAGAGTTTGAAAGAAAGAGAGGCTTGTGGGCGTTTAGAGCTGGAGAAAACATGGCGACTGAGCGAGTGATGGATGGGTGTGCGGGGACGATAGGGGGGAGGGAGCCTTATCTTACCGGGGAGGGAGAGGAGAGTGGGGAAAAAGGGAATGGGCCTTGTATGTGGATTGAAATTTATTGGAGCAGAAATGGGCCTTGTAAGTGGATTGAAATTTATTGGATCACTAATGGGCCCTGTGAGTGGATTGAAATTTATTGGAGTAGGAATGGGCCTCGTTGCAAATGGATATCTATCCAATCATTTAATCTGATGAAAACAAACGTAAAAAAACAAAAAATAATTGTCAGCAACAATTAAAAGAGAAACCGGAAAAGATGAGAAACTGATGTAAATTAAAATGTTTAATTATGTGAAATAAAATATTTATCCGTCTATTCCAATAAAATTTATTTATTATAATAAATAAAGAATGTGTTGCAAGAAATATTAAAAAATAAAAAAAGCAATAGTTAAAATTTGAGAATCAGATGTAAAATGGCCAAGAAAAAAACACCTTATGTTCACACATACACACAGAATAAAAACAAAGACTCGTCGAGTTATAAAATTGTTTCGGCTAGCTAGGTGAGTTAACCCAGCCATAAACCGATCCAAGAGCTGTTCGTGTTAGTAAAAAAGTTTAATTTTTTTATATTTTTCATAAAAACTATTTGTGGTAGGAGATTTCTTTCAAGTTTAAACTTAGGTTGTTCAATTCGGATCTTGTAACGTTATATACATTAGATGTATGGTCCAATGTGTATGTGTAGGACAATGTGCCCAAATACAATAATAATAAAACATTAAAAATCACAAAAACATTAAATAAATATTTAATTTATAAAATTTAAATTTAAATTAAAAACCACAAACAAATCAATATCCCATCTGACATTAATAAAAAAATCACAGGCCTACGGCTTGCCTCTTTTTGCCCGTGGAGCAAATCCGTTCCTTTTTTGCAAGTCGATGACAACAACACAAAATGTAGTCGCCGTATACAGAAAATTTGTTTGTATAGTAAAATTCATTTATTTTATTTGAAAAATATATTTTACGGGTTTAGATTCCTGAATATTTTCAGATTCTTATAACATATTTATATTCTAACTCGAACTCGAAATTGATTGTGCAAATCACAAGTCATTTACCATTATATCTCGTTTTAAGGACTATTATATATAGAAAACTAGAGGGTTTCTTGAAAACTCATTTTTCAATTTATTTTCACTCAAAATACTTTTAAAGCACAATAAAAATCTATACAAATCATCCAAAAACCCTAACAAACCCCAAAATCATTAAAAAAAAACAATTAAATCAAAGTAACCAAATCAAATCACCATGTTTGAAAAGGAAAACTCATCTCCATTCATTCATATTAAAAAGAGGAATATATTGATACAAAGATTCTCTTTTCTATGTTTAAATTATAGTCAAACAATAACTTCTCTATTTTTTTAGCTAGTTTTCTTTTCTTTTTTAAAAATAAAAAAAATAAACTTTTTAATCAAAATAAAAATTCTAAGAGCTTTGAAATCGACCACATATCTTCTCTTTATTTTATATTTTGATCCTCTCACTTGAAGTCTTGTGTTTCTTATTCGATTTAACATTTTATTTTATAGAATTAGGCCTTAAGAAACCACATCAAAAAGAAAGAAAGAAAGAGGAAATGCTTGACATCATCATAACAAACCTCAATTCTTTTCGTAATTTTATTATTAATAGACGGATACATGCAAAACCCAAAAAGAAGTAGGAAATTCATAATCAAATGAGGCGACTCCACGGTGAGGTGAGAAGCGAGAACTAGACAGTTCATGAGTAAAGGTCTTCAATGGCGGCCTAAAGCATCTAGATACATCACTGAATACAAAAAAGCAATAATTGTGAGAGGTTTAAAACGTCAGTATCATAATCTTCTGTCATTATTATAAAAAGGGGTCTCCTCTCCTTCGACATTAATTACCAGGAACGATTAGATTAGATTCATGGAAAGCTCCAAAACGCAACTAGATTTGGTGCTGAAGGGATCAGGCTATGACATAGAAAAAGAAATCAAGGCCTTCGATGAATCAAAAGCTGGTGTTAAGGGACTTGTAGATTCTGGGATAGTAAAAATACCTCCCTTCTTTGTGGTTCCAGAAAATGTAGTCTCTTCTCAACCGACTCCTGCCCATCTTCAGATTCCTGTCATAGACCTCAAAGACACCCATGGCGATCCTGTTCGACACGAAAAGGTCATCCAGGAAATACGAAGTGCTTTAGAGATATGGGGGTTCTTCCAGGTCGTCAACCATGGCGTATCAAAGGATATTATGGAGGGGATGATTGAAGGGGTGAGGGGATTTCATGAGGAAAAAAATGAAGTCAAAAAGGAATATTATACGAGGGATGTGAAGAAGAAGGTGACTTACACTAGCAACACTCTTATTCATAAGACAAAAGCAGCAGATTGGAAGGATACCCTGTATTTCAGAATGGCTCCTGATTCTCCACATCCTGAAGAACTTCCAGTTGTCTGCAGGTAACTTTTTTTCTTTCCTTTTTTTAATTTAAGGTGGAGTTAGCAATCATTTTCCCTGCTAAGAGTAACACTCTTATTCGTAATTGGTAGAATACTTTATACTTTTTGACACAAGTGATTCTTTGTAATGGAATGTTCTGAACCTTGCAAACAAATCAAAGGAATTTTGCAGAAATCTCTTGGAAAAATCAATTTTGTAGGCTCCTGAAGCATCATATACTTGCATGGCTGCATCATATGCAACCCCAACTGAAAGATTGAAAGGGAGAACCTATAAGATGCCAATTATATATCCCACCGAAAGAAAAACTCATCAAATTCCAAGTTAACTCGTAGCATAATCCTTTTGTAGGCTCTGTGATTGCTATAAAATGCATTAATTCTGATAAAAGTTACATCTAAGTGCATTTTGTCTTCTTATGATGATGGGGTATAGTTCTGAACTAGTTTCACATGTTGCAGGGAGACAACAATCAATTATACGGCATATATAAGGGGTTTAGGGGATACCCTTCTTAAATTAGTATCAGAGGCTCTTGGACTCAATCCTGACCATCTGATTGAATTTGGGTGTGATAAAGGGCTCAAGATCATGTGCCACTACTATCCACCGTGCCCTGAGCCCAACCGAACTCTGGGAAGCAAATCCCACACCGATCCTGACTTTCTGACTATCCTTATGCAAGACCATATCGGTGGTCTCCAAGTTTTTCATCAGAATCAATGGATTGATGTCTCTCCAATTCCAGGAGCTTTTGTAATCAACGGTGGTGACCTTCTACAGGTTAGCAGTACCTTGTTCTTGTGATTTCTTCCACAGACATCTTTTCACCTCTGTTTGACAGATTATTGTGTCGGAACAGCTTATCTCAAATGGAAAGTTCAAGAGTGCTGAGCACAGGGTGCTGGCCAATCACACTGGCCCGAGAATATCAGTGGCCAGTTTCTTTGCTATTTACGACAGGATCTGCGGCCCGATAAAGGAGTTGCTGTCGGATGAAAATCCTGCGGTGTACAAGGAAGTCCCTCTCATGGAATACATTGCTCAGTACATGTGGAAAGAACAAGATGGAGGAATGACCACCCTTGATCGTTTCAGGCTGTGATTTCTGAAATTGAAGTCAACTTGGTCACTCCATTTCAGTCATTCCAAAATTTTACATCTCAGCAGCCTCTGCTCAGGGAATTCATAACATTTTACTGAATGGGCTTTTGTCTTTTTAGCAAAGCCGTGAAGTAATCAATTGATACACTGTTATACTCTTGCAAAGGACAGCTAAATTACTGAATTGACAAATCAAATTCTAATTTGAGGTGTTGAGATCTACAAGTTACATGAATGTTCTTGAATATTTTATAATCTATAAAGAGAAGAAATCTAGAAATTATCAATCTCGCAATGTCATTATTCTCTGATTGCTATGAAATTTTAATATAATATATATAAATATATCAAAAGACTCCACGTAAAATTTTATCTCATTCTAACAGTCAGATTAAAAGACATGATTGATATTGTAAAATTATTCATTATTTAAAAACACACTATTTGACCAGAACAGAATAAGCGGAACGAAACCAGAATATTCTGACTGAAATTTAGACAAAATTTCTAAAATAAACTGAAATTTAAAAAAAAATAAAACCTGCAGTGTTTTATCTTGTTTTTTTTAACTTGTATAAAATATTTCGACATGTCAACAGAAACAAAATGAGTTCAACAACCCTGCATACAAGTGACGTGATCGAACCCTGCATACAAAGTGACGTGATCGAATGTTGGGCTTGCATATCATTCCATTTGAAAAGAAAAGGGAATTTCTCTCTCCTTTCAACCATCGATGCTGCTTTAACAGTGTAAAGTACTTCTGATTTTTGTGGTGGAGCAGCTTTTCTGAAATGGACAAGCTGAAGAACACTGAGCGCACGGTGATGGCTCGTCACCTTCACTGGGCCAAGATTATACGTGACAAGTTTACTAATAACAAAAGATTTACCCTTCTAGAAGGGGCTTGAGGGTCCAAGAAAAGATTCAATATCAGATTGAAAATCTTCATCTGATTTTACCCTTCTCGAAAAAGACTTCTTCATGGTGGCTCTTTTATATTCAGAAATCATCTTATCTAAAAATTTAAGTTGTTAAATGAGATCTCGTAATATAATTTATATTATTTTCTAACATACATCCCTCGAGTGAAAACCCTTTAAACTTGAAACTTGTATAAATTCACGCTACCTGGTGCTTGATTTTTAATCAAATAGAATAAGAGTGGTGAGATTCGAACTTGTGACCGTTGAGTCAACAAGGTTCATGTTAAGAAACCATTTCATCTAAAAGATTAAACTGTTATATGAGGCTCCGGAATATGATTTATATTATTGTATAACACTTTGCACTCGGTAATTTCATGCTGTGAAATGGAAATCTGAAGCTTCCTGTGAAATGGGAGCATATTAGTTGCGTCTTTTACTTATTTGGTTATTCGAAAGTAGCACCAAATTCAGTCATTACCCAAGTTTGGCCGTGCAGAAATCTGAGGGAATCTATATCTCCTTTTTCTCTGTTTGTTTTCAAGATTTCCAAGAATTTGTTCGTGCTATTGGTGTTCAAGATTTCCAAAACTTTGCTCTTGTTATTGGTATTTGAATCATCATTTATTAAATCAATATTCAAGTGACCAGTATACCATTTTTGATAACTTGTGAGATTTAATGAATCATGTGTTAGAAACTGAAACTGATCGTACATGCTTTATTAATAACAAAAGCAGCCAGTTCAAGTTCTTAATAAGTTTGGTTCTGTCACAAAACGGCT
Organism: Salix suchowensis; assembly: GCA_029030765.1. Lineage (NCBI taxonomy): Eukaryota > Viridiplantae > Streptophyta > Magnoliopsida > Malpighiales > Salicaceae > Salix > Salix suchowensis. The sequence goes on along the minus strand of CM054992.1, from coordinate 10,535,569 downwards.
GAGAGATATGAACAGAGGGCATTTCCAGGGAGGAGGCTATGGAGAAATGAATGTCAAGCTTGCTTCAGCCATTCCATGGAATCCTCTCACACCTTGAAATCATCTCTCAAGCCTTAAAATCTCACCCTCTATCATTTCATGATGAAGTTCTTCATTCACTGACTTGCAGCAACCCAAAAATCCAGATTTGCTTTTCTGGCACAGATTTCTTAGCCTGCCTTCCAGGGTTTAACAATGGACGTCAGAGATTTTGATAGCAACTTTATGACAGTTGTCACCACGATGTTTTTTTTTGGGCGCTCCACCATCTCTTGGAGGAGAGACGGTGCATAGTGAAATGGGGTGTTTTATAGTCGTAAGGTCACGACTATAATTCTCAAAATTATTTTAATTTTGAATCTGCATTTCTTTTATTTTTTGAAACAAAAGATATATGATTAAGCTTTCAAAAACATCTAATATTTCAACCTTGATTTTTCTACCAACACCATCCTTTTTTTAATTTATTACTGTTATTTTTATTTGATTTTGAATAGAATTTGGAGAATAACCCAGAAATGGTTTATAACAGCAGCATCAACATTTTTTGCAGCTTTTAGATAGGCTTACTTGAGGATGAATCTCTTGAAGAAACAGACATTTTTTTTCCGGCTGCATATGCAAAGGACGTTTTAAAGAGAGCAGATCATGAGAAGTATTATTTGGACAATTGACTTCCAACCTCAACAACAACAACTCATAGTTTTAGGTCGGGAATCTAACTCAAACCTCTTGTCATCTAATTTGAAAGATTGATTTATTGTTTATTCATTTTTGTCTCAGCCCCTTCTCTCTCCCTGTTCCTTTTGTTTGTCTGTGTTGACTTTTTACCCGTTATAGGTCTCTTCTCCTTTGAAACATAACCAAGATATATGCATGAAGAACACCAAAACGCAATCAGACATGGCTCAAAATGGATCTGTCCATGATATAGAAAAAGAATTACAGGTATTTGACGAATCAAAAGCTGGTGTCAAGGGACTTGCAGATGCTGGGATAATTAATACTACTCCCTTCTTTGTGGTACCAGAAAGTGAAGTCTCTTGCCAACCAAATCCTCTAAATTTTCATATCTCTGTAATTACTCATTTTAATCCACGATTATGACATATATCCCTTTAACTAAAAACTCACCGTTAGTTCTAGTCAAAAATCATTTTTCTGCATAATTTTAATTTTGACTGTGGAGACGATCAGCTGAGTAACACTTCATGGTAGTCTAAGATCTCCACGAAAATGCTTTTCGTAGAAGAAAAACTGCACCTTCTTTTTATACAGTGCAGCTTATTGATGAAAAAAATATTTTGGGTGGTGATTATATTTGATAACCCACATTGATCTACAATTTGCCATCATTTTAGCCATTAGGCTGTAGACTTGCCAGTCAAGTGACCTGACTGCCAACCCTGCAGTAGAGTCTGCATGCTGCTTCTCGGTATCTCGATGTAACAGGTGAAGCGTGTTTATATGATGATAGAGCTCACTCTTACCCAGAATCATAAATCTCCAAGTTCAATTTGCAATCCTACACATTTCTCTGCCTCATCAAATCCGGATAACCTTGTTAGAGAATAATATAAACCATATTCTGGGGCTTCACAGCTTAAGATTTTAGGTGATATAATTCTTTACACTTTCATTCTATTTGATAAAAATCAAACATAAGTACAAGTTTCAAGCCCAAAAGACTTTTAAAACATATTCTAGGGTTTCATCTAACATCTTAAATTTTTAGGTGAGATGGTTCGTTAACATGCTGCATTATTTGTTTAGCTACAACAATTGCTGTGTTATATTCTTCCAGCTAGGTTCTGAAATTCTTAGGCAATAAATTTGTAGCAACAAGTATTACTTGTCAAGAACAACTCCCCTGTATTAGGACAGAGCAAAAAGTCCAAGGCTGAAGAAATGAAGTTGACCTAGCTGACAAACTCCAGCATGCGAATTCTTATGAAACTTCTGATGATTTTGGCTGTGAAGTTGTTCAGTTTCACTTATTGCAGGGAAATAGCAATTAAACACTCAGCATATATAAAGAGGGTGGGAGGTAATCTTCTTGAATTGCTAGCAGAAGCTCTTGGACTCGAGCGTGATCATCTGACTATCCAGCATGCCCGGAGCCCAACCGAGCTCCGGAAAGCAGCCCCGGCAATGATCCCGACTTCTAGACTATCTTTTGCAGGACCATATTGGCGGCCTCCAAGTATTTCACCAAGATCATTGGGTTGATTCCCCTTCAATTGCTGGAGCTTTTGCTGCTAACATCGGCGATTTACTTCAGGTAAAAACATTATTCGAGAAAAAAACTGATTAAACTGATTAATTTTTTTATAAAATGATTTATGGTCTAGTTTGGTTTTTAGTTTTTTATGAAAAATACCGGTAAACTAAACAGGTTTAAATGAAAAAAATATGCTATAACTTTTTTTTATTCTTTTGATTCAGTTCAATTTTTTTTTGTTTGCTTCCATTTTAGTTAAACAAGAGAAGAAAAAACTTGGATAAATTTTAAAAAAAAAACTAAAAAAACCAAAATTATTTTTCAATGTTTAGTTAAAAGACCGAGCCAAACCAAACCGAAACCGGTCGGTCTAAACCAAGTTAAATTAACATAAAACCAACTCATTTATACATAAATTTAAATATGTTTATACGCAAATTCAAACACGTCTTCAACAAATTAAATTAAGTCCACACACTCACATTTAAACATAGATATAGGCATAAAGATTTCTACACAGAAAAATCAATAAGCGATCCAATCAGTGTGCTGGAATAGAAAATACCCTGAGAGCGACTGGAGCTGACACGAAAGCACTCAAACAAACCAAGACAGTGGCGGCGCTTACACCCCACGCTCCAAATCTTGACTGAGGTCTGCTGACTAGCTTAAAGCAAAAGTGTTCGGGAGGAAAAACTATTAAAAAATATAAGTTAAATAATATACAATAGCTTTGAAACGAAGCTTCTCAACTTTTCTTGCTTTTCATCTTTTAGCATTCTATTTGAATAAGCTGTGCTTCGCTAGTAAACGTTTTGAATAAATTTTTAAAAAAAATATATTTTTATTTTAAATTTAATTTTTTTTATATTCTTAGATCATTTTCATGTGCTGATATCAAAAATAATTTTTAAAAAATAAAATAAATACTATTTTAATATATATATGAACAAAAAACACTTTAAAAAATAACTACAACCACATTCTTTAAACATGTTTTTGAAAAACATTCACTGGATACAATTATTAATTTATTATAGAAACCTTGCTGTCAGTTTTTCTTTATTTATTTATTTATTTTATTGTATTTTATGTTTTTTGGGGTACCGTATGAATTTGGAATGGCATTTTGACACGCCAACCTTACCCATAGTATCAAACGGTGATAGGTTATCACCACCAAGAATTCTATGGGCAAGAACTCTTTGTGTAATTACATATTATATGGCTAAAAAATAAAAATAAAATCATTCAATTTAAAGTTTTTTATTTTTTGAAAAATCTTTAGACTTAAATATCAAATTAAGCTTGAATCATAACTCTAATATTTAATAGATACTATAATAATTAATTATTTGATGAAATAAAAAATCATCCTTATATCAAAATAAGATAACAAACCTGATTTTTTGTGCTATCAACGGACCCATTATAGCTAGCCACACACTTGTATTTCAGAAATAAAATAACATAAAATGAGTTAAAAAAGGAAAAGCAAAGCTTCCACTTACCTTTCACCCATCACCCATATTGAAATCTTGACCAAAAATTTTATTACGAAGTTTGAAGTTCCAAAGACTTTCAAAAACTTCTGGAAGTCCCAGTTGAAATTCCATCATGCTTCATTGACCAATCTCATTTTATTTTACTCACATAATCATCACGTTAGCTTATATAATATTCATTTCTTGACCCACGCTCGGTGGAGAGTGCTTACAGCAACTTGCTTATAAAGCTTTCAAGCAACCTCATCGCCATGTTCACACCTGCCTTTGCCTCGAGGAACTGTTCTTGGATTTACAGAGCAATGAATATATATTTAGTTACACTGATATCTTGATGTTTGAAATGACTCAAATCTTTTATTTTTTTTAACATGGGTGTTCGAGTCGGTTTATGTACACCTTAACTCTCTTGTATCCTTATTATATAAGCTTCTGATGGCAAAGAACTTGCGATATATACAACAGGTCTCGAGTTCAAGTCAGGACATGTATTTTTTTGTAAGAACCTATTTAGAATATGATGGATAAGGTGAGTGCTCGTCCCCATGCTAGCTTGTCAAGTTAGGCTGGTCGCTGGAGGGGGTCAAAGTACACGTAAGGAAACCTAAATTGTTTGTTTTCTGTAGCAAAACCTTATGCACTACTTTAATTATAGGGTAAAATAATTTGGATCATGGCATTAATTTAGTGTTTGCCACTGTTAAGTCAAAACTATTTACACTTAAACTATTAAAAATGACATTTTTTATATAATCAATGTTCATTATAGATTATGGTTCACGCATCTAATTCAAAGAATTGTGTTTGCTTAATCATAATAATTTGGATACAATCGGCACGAGGGCTGTTTGCTTAATTAAAATATGACTTTAGGATAATTATATATAAAAATAAATGTGAGTCTTGTAGATAATGAGACAAGAAATTAATTATCCCTAAAAGGCTATTTATGGATTTCTTTTTAGAATTAAAATATAGTTACCATTGTTACGGATTAGCCATGATTTATTTTTTTTAATACCACATTTCAATACCTAAATATTATTTTTTACACAAAACAATCCAGACCTTTAAATTACAGAAAATAGATTGGAAAGACTTCAAGTAATTATAAAATTGTATAAATATAATTATAAAATTAATCAAGATATACACAAGTTGATTGGATATACACTTTTATAATAATAATAAAAAAAAAATAGTATGAGTGTATCTTGCTACATCACGCCACGTGCCAAATAAGAGCCACCTTTCAAAACAAAAATAAATTAAAATTTCCATCTTTCGAAAGTATTGTTAATTATATGATAAATGCTGTATGTTCTGTGCATGCACGACTTTGATTCTCTTGTTTCTTACGCTCAAGGGGAATGAACCGAAGGATTTCCTCAATTATTTTATATTTTATTTGTGCCACCAGTGACCAATTCTGCCTGGTTGCAGTGCACTTGTTGGTGTCGAATATCTTTGTCCAGCACAAAACACATCATACCTCTCGGTTATGATTTAAACCTCTCTTTTTTCTTTCTTTTTTAAGTATTCACACCTGCAATTTTAAGCTGTAAACAAAAAAGAGGAGATTAGGGTTCTCAAATTCTATAAATTATGAAACTTTGTTTAGTTTCTAGAAAGTCTTTATTTTATAAATCTCTTCTCTCCAATAAATAGGATACAAAGCTGTTTAGACGCAATAAAAATGTTATAATTAGTAAAATCTTAATTAAATTGAAAGTCCCAGTAAATTAAAAAAAAATAATAATAACTCTTAGGCCTTATATGGACAACGAAAACAAAAACACCCAGTAAATTAATTAGGCATTTACAACAATTGACAGAATTTCAACATAGGTGGATAAAATAATTATTATAAAGATAATCTCAGCAATTAAGGAAGAAACACGCTAAGAATAATTATACAAATATAATTCTCCACATCAATCTATTAGATAATAATATAATAATATAAATCATATTTTGGGGTCTTACTTATAAACTTAAGCTTTTTAGGTGAGATGGTTTTTTAACATGGAATCTGAGCCTTGTTGACCCATCGGTCACGAGTTCGAATCTCATCACCCCCTTTTATTTGATAAAAAAATCAAGCACAAGGTAATGTGGGTCTGTGCAAGTTTCAAGCTCAAAAGGCTTCGCTTAAGAGGGTGTGTTAAAGAATAATATAAATCATATTTTGGGGATCTTACCTATAAATTTAAGCTTTTAGGTGAGATGATTCCTTAACACAATCCCCTTTAATTGCATAAAACTAACTCTTAATGATAATTGTCAGAAATTAAACTTGATCATGCCAAAAAAAATAAATATTTTGAATACAACATTGTTACCAATATATATATATATATAGACTACTTTCACCATTTTTTTTCCTATGATAATCTCATATTATCTAACCCTATTACATTCATCAATCCAATCAAGAAACTATTTTATGTTCATGTCTCCATTAAGGTAAGGATTCCTACTCTTATATGGAATTTGTTCACTTGTTTTCTCTTATTTTATGGGGGCATGTTTAATTTATAAAAAGCCCTATGGTCCCATCATGTGTATATTCATCAACACCCTCCATATAGACCATGGTTGTCGATTTTGTTTCTTCCCGTCCGGAATGACCGGTGCATTTGGTTTTAATTCAAAAAACAGAACAAACCAGAGTAAATTTTATCTCACTCAAAATTTCAGCCCGTTCAGGATATTCTGCTCAAATTCCCTGTCGGAACATTTTGTTTCGGTCAAATAGTATTTTTTCAAATAATAAATAGTTTTACAATATTTACAAAGTACCAACCCGAAACGTAATTGACAACCTTGATATAAACAAGTGGTTGTCTAGGTGAATCTTTAAGAATATGCATGGAGTTAGACCTTCTAGGCAAGTTCATCTTCTTCATTCTATCCTTGTTTAAGCTTTCCATCAGCTAAACTAGATGCTCCAAGCTATTCAACATCATTGCCTTTGTTTTCCCCAAACAACCTAGCTCTTGCGAATGAGTTCTTGATTTTTCCTCGTAAGCTCTCACAATGTTTTAGATGGCCTCCACTTCTACATTACTAGGTGGGTTGATGCTACCATCTTCATCCATTAAAGAGGTTAACCTTTTTTACAATCCTAAATTGAATAGAAAGAAAGTAGGGTTCTCAAACCTTAAAGTTACAATTTTTAATTGTAGATAAAAAAAAATGTAATAGTTTTTAAAAAGTCTTTATCATAAATTTCTTATCTAAAACAATAGGCTACAAGGCTATTCACATACAATAATAATAAATAAAAAATATCATAATTAGTAAAATCTTAGTGAATTGGAATGTTCTAATCTAAATAGATAAAATAATCTAAAAACTACAATGAAAATTAAGGAATTTGCAAAACTTCACCTGATTGAGCATTTAACTCATTCAAAATTTCTCGAAACTTAAAAAATCTTAACTATTAAAGAAGTAATGTAACAAAAATAATTGTGCCAAAATTAATAAAGAGAGTACCATACGTTAGTCTTAGTACCATACGTTAATCTCTTGATTGGAGTAGTATACGGTTAATATTTTTAGGTTTTAAAGGGAGTGTTTGGGAGTGCGGTTGCGGTTGCTTTTTTAAAATAATTTTCATTTAGAAATACATCAAAATGATATTTTTTAAAAATAATTTTTGACATCAGCACATCAAAATGATTTAAAAACACCAAAAAAAATTCATTTAAAATGAAAAAACAAATTCAAATTTTGAGCAAATAGCGGTACAACTGCAAAAACAAACAGCTCTAAATGAGGGATGTAACACTGAATATGAGCGAGATTGAAAGACTTGACTGTAAATGAGGGATGTCTTAAGGGAGGAAAATTGAAGAATTGTTATGAAAGATTTAGTCACAAATAAATACACCAATATAGTGATGTAATATTGAGGTCTTTAAAAAAAGGATAGTTATTTATTTATTTATATAAAAAAACACAAATATTAAATTATAATTTTCCCATTCAAACCAAACGTGATAGATTTTAAAGTGGCTGTAGACTGCAGATGAGAGATGGTCCCAAACTCTTCATTCCACAAACGATGATGTTATAGGTTCATGCATCTATTTAAGAATAGCTAGAATACATATACACACACACATACATACATATATATATATATATATATATATATATATATATATATATATATATATATATATATATATATATATAGCTCCAACTCTAATTTCTTGCCGTTTCTTCTACTCAATATGAGGAGCTTTTTTAAGATGTTTTATCTTTACCCATTGAGGTCATGATCACACAAGGTTTACGCCCATCACATACAAAATTGCTATGGAGTAATGTTTCAAACTTCCAAGTATAAGATTTATCTCAATAATATACTCCAAATGGAAAAGAAAAAAAAAGCTCTTCCGCTTGTGTGAATTAAAAATTAAAAACTTGACCTGTAGATAGATGCAACTTTTTTAAATTATATTATATATACTTGTGTTCTTATACAAATATGCCGAAAAAAACATGTTAATCTAGGACAAGATTTGGGTTACTTGTCATGAAAATCAACTCCAAATATATATATATATATATATATATATATATATATATAAATGTATCACATTTTATTCTATTTTTTGCTCAACTCGAACCGGTTCAAATTCTAAATTGATGATATTTATTGATGAAGATATATATATTTTTTTGAGCAACAACGTTTGGCGTGTAATCTTTTGAATGGTCAAATTTCTTAAAGCTATGAAATAAAAGATTTCGTAACCTGAGCATGTTGAGACAGATTTCTTGAATTGATATTTTATATAAACCCATCATATATATTTCGGTCTATGATGTGTCTGCCCAGAGTAGGAAAAATGGAAACTGTCAAACCCTAAATTATTTTGAAATCGACACTGTCTGTCTAAAATAAACAGCTCGAGCATTTTTCAAGTAAATATATTGCTTCTTCCAAAGTCTATTTTGGGGGTGTTCAGGACTGCGTTTCAAAAATATTTTTTTAAAAAATAATTTTTATTTTATTTTTTAAATTAAAAAAAATAGTATTTTTAAATCATTTTGATGTATTTATGAACAAAAAATACTTTTAAAAACAACTTCAACAATACTCGAAAGAGGCATGAAATATGAATCAACTACAACAATTGATTTTAGAGCACCCTAATAAAATAAATAAAATTGCGTATATAGCTCATTTCCTAAGTCAAGGTTTTGGAATTCCCTTCAAAAATGTTGGGCATTCTTGCAAATAGACTTGTAAAGATTTCAGAGCACCCTACTAATAATTGGCTTGGCATAGAAATATCATATTTAATTCGTTTGTTATATATAGACACACACAGAGACGTGGGCAAAAGCTGTGGAAGAAATTTCAAGAGTAGGCAACAACCCTAGCTAATAATTTAATTATCACTTTAATAATTTCAAAGTCAGTCTAATTATTATAGAATTAATGTATATTATCTTTGTATGATATCAAGATTTCAATTTAAGGTATCAATATTCTAGTATCCGATGGACGTAATGACAGAAAATTTGCGATCTACACAATAGATCTGGAGTTCGAGTCAGAACATGTATTTTTTATAAAAATTTGGAACAACTAGGATTTTACTTGCTCGTTTGGGCTCACAAAGTGCATTTTCTGGAGCTTCCTCACATTTTTTCTTAAAAAAACTATCAATGTTTTAATCCGGATCTAAAGAGTTTATTTTTAGGTATTTGGAAAGGTATATTCATATGAAAAATAGTTTAAAATACATCTAATATATAATATTTATAAAACCAAAATATGTAGTGACCAATTTTCCTCTGTCTAATTAATATCTCCAAATAAAAAGAGATGAAAAAAAAGTGTATTTCCTTTTTCGAATACAAAAAGTTGATTATTAATTCTTCTAGTAGGTCCTCATCAGCTGGTCCAATGATACAAGCTCTTAGCTATTTTCCTTGCAATAACAGAGCAAACACAAAAAGGAGAGTGGAAATAGCAAGTTGCTAGAAAGGACACAGCCATCGATTCATGGCGAACGTCATATGCTATTGAGCCACCATAAACCTTCGAAACACCAAAAATACTGAAATCATGAGGATGACGTCACCATGAATTCTTCTTTGACCTAGCCGCCATGCCCCATTGGTGCTTTGACTCACGTGCATCAACACATACATGGGCCACTTTAACGACCAAATTTATTGAAAGTGTCCTGTAGTAACCATATTCATGTAATGGATATATCTTTTTCTCACCACATAGTATTCTTTTTCCTTGAAAAATAAAAACAACTTTATGATCTTCCCTCTCTCGTGCCTATATAAACCGCCCTGGTTTCAGACATCATCTCCCATGACCAGAGATAAATCAAAGCAAATCCACTCGATCCCTCAATGGATTCTTCATATTCTCACTACCAGAACTCACAATTCTCCCCGGAATCTTCTTCCTCCTTTAACTCCATCGATTCTCTCTCGTGTAACACACAGAGCTTCTACAGCCAGCCCCTTCCTTTCAACGAGAACGATTCCCAAGAAATGCTTCTCTTAGGAGTCCTCAACGAGAACCCCATCAACTCTTTCGACACCGTATCATCCACCAATACTAGCTACGATGAGGTGAGTTCAAGAGCTGATTACCAGGGGGAACAGCCACGAGAAATTGCTTACAGAGGGGTCAGAAGGCGGCCATGGGGAAAGTATGCTGCCGAGATACGGGATTCGACGAGAAATGGCGTGAGAGTTTGGCTGGGAACATTCGACACCGCCGAGGCGGCGGCCTTAGCTTATGATCAAGCTGCATTTGCAATGAGAGGTTCGATGGCAGTACTGAATTTTCCTGCCCAGAAAGTTTACGAGTCACTCAAAGAAATGGGCTATGGCTTCCAGGAAGGGCAATCACCGATTCTAGCGATGAAAAAGAAACATATAATGAACAGGAAAGCCGAGAGTAGGAAGAAGAAGGAGAGAGAAAGCAGAACGGAAATGGAAAATGTGGTGGTGCTGGAAGATTTAGGGGCTGATTACTTGGAAGAACTGCTAACCATTTCCGAGAGTGCTAGTCCTTGGTGAAGTAGCGTCGACCATCTTTCTTTTTACTGTTTTTTTTTCTCGACTTAGGAAGTGTCAGTTTCGGAGGTGGACTCAGATTCTATCCTCCAAAGCTCGTCCTACCACTGAGTTCATCATCGCCATCACACTTAACCAAAGGTTCATTGGCCAGTTTGTGTCTATTTTTTTTATTTTTAATCATTGCACTTTTAGTTGTTGACGAAGATAATTACCACTTTTTTTTTGTTGGATAATATCTTTTTGTGTGTATTTGTAATTTTTAATGATAATGATTATCTAAAAATTTTAAGTTGTTAGTTGAGATCCCAGAATATGATTTATATTATTGTTTAACATTCTCCCTCAAGTAAAAGTTATTTTGAAAGCTTGAAATTTGTATAGACTCACACTACTTTTATGCTTGATTTTTTCATCAAATAAAATTAGAGTGGTGAGATTTAAACTCGTGATCGGTAGATCAATAAAATTTTAATACTATATTAAAAAATTATCTTATCTAAAAAATAAATATAATTTAAGGATTAAAGGCTTAATTATCGTAATCATGCCGAGCAAAATGAATAATTATGTGGGACTCTGGCCAGCTACGGAATTTAGTCAGGGAAGACAGGGGAACAAGATTTCTTTCTCCAATATTTGTTTATTTTAGTGGATTAATTTTCTGAGCTATATTAACATGTATTGAATTCTCATTTTCCGGTCTCAATAAATAGTAAAACTGTCAGGTTTTTTTACACTAGTACTACTAAGAAAAAGCTCTTTTACATTTCGGTCCTTGCAAAAAAAAATTAATTTCAAACTTGTTTTTTTTTCTCCAATCCTTCAATTTTAGGTTTACTAACTAATTATTAGACATCATAATTTATTTTAATTTATTTTTTATTGAGTAATCCTATCTCATGACTCTGATCGTAAGTTTTGCATATTAGTCATGTCAAGTTGTTTTTTTAATTATTTTTTTCTCAACTTCATCCTTCAACATTGAGTTAATTGAGAATTAAAAATTTAATACTTTATTAGTTTTTTTGATTTGTTTTCTATGATATTATTATGATCTCAAGACCTGGATAATGAGTCTTATGGGTTAGCTAAGTTGACTGAAGTTTTTTTTGTTCAATTTCATCCTTTAACGTTGGGTTAATTGAGAATCATAATTTATAGTTTTTTTATTTGCTTTTCTATGAAAGCTATCATAGTCTTCTAACTTAGGTATGGCAAGTTAACTCATATTGATGTTGTTTATTTATTTTGCTTTGATATTTTTTTCAATTCAATCCTTCAATATTGGATTCATTGAAAATTGAGCTTTTATAAAAAAAAATTATTTGTTTTTTTATTAAATTATCATGGTTTTATGACATAAGTCGTGGGTTGGGCTGATTGACAATGATTTTTTTTTTTTTTTGTTATTTTGTTAGTTAAAGCTTTTTCAATTGCATCTTTCAATATTAAATTGATTGGAAATTATGCTTTATAATTTGTTTCGGTTTGTGTTCATGAACTCAACCGTGTGTGTTTAACATTAAATTGATTAAAAATTAAATTTTATTATTTGTTTTAGTTTATTTTATAGAGCTATGATCTAAATTTTATCCTTAATATTTTATATAAAGACCTTTAAGTAGCGTGACAAATCATCTAGTGTTATCCTACTGCTCATCGATTGTGATAGATGGTGGCAGGGATTGCTTGATTGATATGTGCACTAACTTTATTGGAGAACACCGAGCCATACATTTATATATAATTTTATCTTGAGTCAAACTTTGATTTTCTGTTAAAAGTTCTTAGAATGCATTGAGGCAAAATTGAATCGAAAGGGAGTCTGGGGTTGACACGTTTATTCATTTGTTGCTGCTACCTTCATCAATTATTTAATTATTTATTTATTTTAAAAAAATAGTTTCTAAGTTTAAATCCCTTCTTGTTTTAGTTGTTTTCCCCCATTGTTTTTGAAAAAAAAAAAAAAAAAGAGGAAAATGGATAGTACTTTTTATTTACAATACCTTATTTTATTCTTTAATATTAAATTTAACTTTTATCACATTATTCTACTCTATATATAGACCACTAGCTATATGCCCGCGCGTTGCCGCGGGCATTGCTGCGTATATACTATAATATAATTACATTAAACACGATAAACTTATAATATAAAAGTTTAGAACTATAATATAAAAGAGTTTGTTTTGTAAACATAGGTTACATCTTTTGGTATATACATAGTGTCACAAAAGATGACAAAAGAGTGTTAATTATACAATTTGTACATCAGTGCAAAATAGAGGGATGTTGAGGTGCAGAACGAAGTGAAATCCCTCCTTCGAAATGAGACATATCATTTTGTTGCTAATCTTCCTGAAAAAAATAAAATTTGCAAAATAATAAATGAATAAATGAAGAAATTAAGTCACACATTAAAAAATTTCAAGAAATATTATGGAAGAATAAATGCAGCAAATCAGTAAAGAAACAATTAAAAACTAATATCATATGCTGTAAAAATCATTGTAGACATTAGAAAAAAGGAAGAGAAGACTTGGATGTATAGATAAAACATACATACATATATGTACTTGGAGAAAGCGAATGAGACGAATGATAAAACAATTCAAGTAGATCTAACATAAACATTTAGACGAAAACAATGAATAACAGAAAATGAATCATTATCATTAACAACCCTAAATTTTTTTTCTTCTATTTATTTAATTTGTTTAATGTTTCCACCTATAAAAAGAGTAGATGAAGTATGGGAATTTTTTTTTGCTATCGCTGAAATTTCTAACGAAATTTCGGCAGAGTCTCCCCCATATCGGGAGATTCCAAGTTATCCATAACACAACCTGCACACAATTTGAGTAACATTTCATCCATAATCACATCCATTTTAAATACAATCAATTGCACAATTTAATCTAGAATATGTTCAGGACCATATTCATTCCTAAAGTCCATTATAAGATCTAGTAAAACAACCAATACACAGTTTTTACAATAATAAAAACAATTTAGGCAACAATGTCAATAGTAGAAGTGAAAAAATCATCAGTGTGCAACTATAAGAAAAAGAAACATCAATTTTAAAAGAAGCTCCAGCATTACTCAAAACTAATAAAAAGCATAATCCAGTTATACGGCTAATTATATATCATTATCGAGTTATTTAGAGCACCATTCTCATGACCCGCATTGGATTATGCGGGGGGACTGAGCTCAGTAAGTATCAATGGTCACTTATGCAATTCGAAAAGAACCCCTGAGTAGTTCGAATTGCTTGAAGTTATTCCTTGAATTGCAGTTAAGGAGTCCCCTCTCTACTCTTCTTGACTTTAGTATGAGAGTAAACCACTGAAACAGTTGAGCACTTGTATCAGGGAAAAGAAATCCAAAAAACTAATTTTCAATGAAGGCTAAACAATGAGGAACTTATGTTTGAAGGCAAAAACAGCATCACAACTTCTTAGATAAGCTTGCAAAAAATATGGGCATTGTTAAATTCCCAAACAAAAAAACCACATTGATTTTCTCGTCGTTTATTTGGATCCTCTAAATCTTAATGGTCATGGTTATTAACAAAAGACATTGACTTTATTTATGAACCAGGGTGTAGGAAACGTCTTGGCATGCATCTATCAATGGAGTGTTTTTTTTTATGAAATTAAGCAATGACCTAATGTAATCCTGTTCCTTGCTTAGGCTTTAAGGAGAGTAGTTAGCTTTAATTTATTAAGATAGACATTTGTTGTCTAGTAGGCCGAAATGATGTTGATGTTTTTGTGATAGCATGGATGTCAAGTTTAGTATGTGCATTAAAAGATTAGTATGATCTTATTGGCCTCTATATCTCCTTTGTAGAGAATTAAGAATTGTTGTTTTTTAAGGTGGTAGGTAGAACTTGGGAATTCAATTTCAATTGGGTATACATTAACTGGTTACTGAAGGATAGTGGGAAGTGTTTGTTTGCTAAAAAACATAACAACGTTTTTTTGCATAGGCTTTAGATTGAAAAGAGAATCTTCTGCTTCAAGGGGCTAGATTTGCCTATCGTATACACCAGGTAAACACTGAATATCCCTCAAGCTCATTTTTTAGATTGTACGCGTTTTACTAACCTGCACGCAAAACATTCAGTTCGCAGGTGGTTTTGATGCAGAGACCATACATGCATTTCAAGAGCTAAAGAAGATTGGCATGGGCAGTGTCAAACAATAGAGAGTTAAGTAAATTCAATTTATTTATACGTGTTCAAATGAGATATTATGGAGTGCCAGAGTGGTGTAGTAGAAGGCCACCAGCATGAATTGTATCAACCAGTGTGATAAAGGTGTTAGCTAGTGCCTCTTGAGATTCTATAGAATGGGAGAGTTTCATAAATTATGAATTCAATTTCTCCTGTCTTGTGAGTAAGGACATCCTAACCACTGGTTTTGTGAGCAATGATACCAAGAACCTTGATCATATCAGGCTTTCAACATGCAGCAATCAAAACAAAAGGGTAAGGAATCACGGATGGCAATGAATGTATAATATAAACACCTCATTAGAAGGCATTCGGACTAAATCTTATGAATTTATCTGTCTGTCTAAGTAACTCTGGCAAATTCTTGATTGCATAAAGGGGAAGAGGGCGTAACAATCTGTTTGTGGGAATTTTTTCACTAAATTTCTGAAAAACACAGTCTGTATTCTGCAATTCGGTAATGATAGTTCACTGAATGCATGGGAAGAATTCAGTAAATCTTTCATGTTTCCCCCAATAGCAGAGCCTTCGTGTTGCACTCCAAAACCCACCTTAATCCTAACATCCTAAATCCCTCGGGCTAATTTTACGTTCTATATATCTTATTCGTTTAGATCCTAGCAGCAATGAGCACATGAATTCATTCCAAAACCTTTTGAAGGATAGAAAGCTCGCATCACGTTCACACCATGCCAAACGCTCAACATTGTTTGTCACAAAAAAAAGAGAGATGCAGTGCAGTTTTGGTATGAAATCAGATTTTGTTTTGACTTGCTTTGCGTGTACATTAATAGACTAATCCTTGCTGAAAATACTGCAACATGATTTTCAAACCAATATTAATGATCATAAGTTTTAGAATGGTGACAGATCCATCTACTCGAAGACTTTCAAACTTGGGTGGCAACTCTAACATCAGCACACGATGTTATCTTTACGATGCTTACACACAACATTACTTCATTGACAAATAGATAACACCATGATTTGATATCATGAGTGAAAATAAAAATAAAAAACAAATCCTCTATTATCATGGTTGAAGTTGCTGAAATATTTACTCTCTATTACCAGATAAAGGCAGAAACTCTGTATCAAGAAAATATAAGGAAGCAGAAGTTTGTTGAATAAATCGAGATTGGCATTGCCCACGTCCTTCCAATGGTTTTGGTTTGGCAGCTTCTTCCAATGGGGTCGTAGGGTTACGGGTTTGAAGGTGCTTTGCCATGTTCACGGTCAATTTATTCATTCATGGCTACTTTAGTTTATTATTTTTTATTTTTTATTTATTTTTAATTGATAATTTTTAATGTTTTTATATTATAATCACTATCAAACTAACTCTATCTAAACCATGATTCTGAAAATAGTAGTATCAAAACAAAGCTTGTGTATTGACTTAACTTGCCTTTTACCATCAACATTATCAGAGCACTTCAATAATAATAAAATCTCTTTTCCCCTTCTGAGTTTCAGTGCATGTTTTGAGAGCAAAGACTACATTTAAATTCTTGGAATTAAATTCGTTGTTCAGTACTTCATCTGCTTGGAAAATCAATCCGCTGAATTCAGTGCTTTCCTACTTTTCCAATCATTTTTTACTTTAAACTTGTAATCCAGGAACAACGAATTTGCACAATCAGCAGTTCCTAGACTTAAAAAAAAATCTAACTTTAAGAGAGCTATGCTATCACCTTCGCATGGCACAGCACTCAACTTATCTACCAATTTGAGCATTCAAACCTCACTTAGGCCATCACCCACATTCCAATATAGAACAAACCATCTAATGGCTGTACCAGTAAGTCTAATAACATAAAGCAAAATACCGGGGAAGCATACATCTCAAGTAAGTTTCTAGATTTACCCTTTTTTTGGATAATAGGATCAATGATCATAAACAACTTTATTTTCAAATCAAAGCGATAAATCATTGTCTTTATTACTGACTGTGGTCAGTGGTTAAAGGTTTGTAAGAGCAATAAAATGATTATACTTAGTGAATTTATCTAGCATCATCACCAATATAGTATATTTGTCTTTCACAAAGTTCATTAAAATGATTATCACAAAGTTCATTTCTTCTTTAAATGTCTTGGGATTTTGTTGGTTTAAGAGAAAGCAGAGCCAAATAAGTTTAATCTCATTATAATATTTCAATTTCGATATAGAATTTCTTTTTTTTTGCTGCAAGTGAAAGTTAATTTCAACGTTTATTACTCGTGGCAAATTTTTTTTTAATATCATGTTTTTCTGAATTGGGTATTTATTTCCATTTTAAATTATGGTAATTTTCTTCTAGAATTGCTGAATTGGGCACTTTGTTTTATGAAACATTATGACAAAAGTCTCATCTTTTCAGTTTTTATTACTGTTTGTTTTCTGGAAAATGAAACATTTTAGTGACTCGTGGGTTTAGTGACCCGTGAGTCTAAAAGACTCAAACCTTTTGCTAAGTTTGACTCTTGGGTTTATTTCACTCTATGCTTTGTTTGTAGTTGGAAAGTGAGGAATTTCTTGTGTGAAAATCCTAGAAAAGAATATCACTATTTTAAGCAATGCTTATAATTGCTAGAAAGTGCAAGAATATCTACTATAGCTTGTCCTTAAGAATCAAAAGCTCATGTTTCTACTGTCTTTCATCATTAGATATTGCGCGATATGGTCAATTGGTTATGTCCATTCTGATAGCCATTTGTATGCAAGTACTATTAATCCAAAGGATTATCTTATTGAATTGAAATTTTATCGAATTAATATTACGTGCGGGCAATATGGCTTCAAAATTTTCAACAGAATTTTAATTGGTAGTTTCTTGCTATTTTTTTTTATTCATCCCTTCATTCTATAAAAAAAGCAGAGTGCATATATAATTTGCACATGCGTTGGTCGACACCACATCAAAAATTATAATTGATAATAAATTATCATCTTCTCCCTTATCCTTGTTTCTAGAGATACGGAATTCTAATTTCATTTTCATTTTTTTACGGGTTTACTTGCATCATTTTTCGAGTTGATAGATGTGATAAGTTGGTTTTTCTGTTGTATTTTCTCTCTTATAGTTTTCTTTTAATGCACCATGACAGTGTTAAAGAGGGAGAATTGAGCCAAGAAGAAGAAATATCTTATCTAATCCATATCATCTAGTAACAGTCAGATGAAAAATCTCAATCCTATATTCAAAATCAGCAAACAAACCAAAGTGTTTATTCATAACATATTCGTAATAAAAACTCCCACAACCATAATAAAAATCAGGAAACTAACTGTTAAAAATTTCCATTATGAACACAACAAATTGCAAGCTTTTTAAAGATTTTCGCTGAAAGCTAACTAACCTCAAAAGTAGGGTGACAAAGGGTGAAAGGAAGTCTTTGCAGCAGTAATTTGTGACAATCAGTAGACCACAACCTCAACAAAGAAGGGGAAAAGAATTAGAATGAATAACGTAAGAAATCCAAAGGACAACTGAAAAGAAAAAATGGAAGAAAAGGAAGGTACCGAGCAAACGAAACGCAACAAAAATATCCAGCAGATAAAACATAAAAACACAGCAAACACAAACAGTACAATAACAATAACAAAATGACTTAACAAAGCAAGAGAGGCGGCGCAGTCCAGAGAAGGAAATATCAGAAGAGAAGAAGTCAAAATTAAAGCATGTTATCCTGCAAAATGAACAGAGAAATTAATTAATACGAAGTGACATGAAGCAAAAAGAATAATTGAAGTAACGAAACCAAATGGCAACAGTAACAAACAATGCTCCGAGAAAACTAAAAACAGAAATGAAGTGATGAACCGAGAGTAACTTTAAATTTTCCTTATTTGAACCGAGAAAACTCCCACAACCATAATAAAAATGAACAAATGAAACAAATTAAAACAGAAATGAAGTGATGAGCCGAGAGCAAACACAAACCAAATCAATGCTCAATTCATTTAATTCGGTTTGCATGCGGAGAATTTGAACCAGATTACAAACCGTCGATCAACCCAAGCCGAACCCAATTAAACCAAAAACCCACCCCCCAACACACACAAACGACCAAACCCAAGCGACTGACCCCCAAGAAAACCGAATACCGAGCATAAACAATGAGAAACCCAAAGAACCGAACATGAATCGAAGGGGTAAAAAACACACAATCAATTACAAACACAATCAATTACCAACACCCAGACCAGAAAGGACATGAATCGAAGGAGAAGATGGAAAAAAAATGAAAAAAAAAAACACGACCCGAAGAATCCAATGTCAAGAAACCGAGCAAAACCAAAAATTGACACAAAGAAGGGGTGAAAACCATACCTCAATACCCACAACAACCCGACACCAACCCGCGAACCGCCATCCCCGACCGCCCGACCAGTCCTCACCAACCAGGCCGCCGCTCGCTCTCTGGCGAGAAACGAAAAAAATGAGAAAAACCCAGCTGCGTGAGCTGTGTTTTGCAAGAGAAGGAAGAGACGAAAAACACCCCCAATGGCTCACACCAGGCGCCGGCTCATTAAGGGCAAATGCGCCCTTACACTGCTTGAATCCACAGTAACCTGAGTCTGGTGCTACAGGGATTTGGCCACAACGTTTATTTGTTGTGTAATGTATCCCCTTAATTTTGTCCTTTTAATTATTTCTTTCTTACCATTTTAACTTTTAATATTAAATTGACTAAGAATTATACTTCATGATTTGTTTTATTTGTATTTTATTATGTCATTCTAGTCTCATTACACGAGAATAAAACTCAATGAGTTCACACAAGTTGATTCATGTTATTTTTTTTATATTTTTTAATTTTATTATTTAATATTAGATGAATTTGGAAATTAAGCTTCATAATTTGTTTTGATTTACTTTTTATGAGGATATCTTGGTCTCATAATTAAATTCATAAATTTTAACTGGTTTACTAAAGTTTTTTTTAGGTCCTTTTCTTAAATTTTTTTTTAATTTATTTTTTTTTATATTTGGTTGATTGAGAATTAAATTTTATAATTTCTTTTTATTTATTTATTTATTATGAGGTTATCATAATTTTATAGATCAGTTGGTGAATTTAACATATTAATATAGGTTGATCCAAGTCAATCTAATATATTATCATCTTAATATTAAAAAATATATTATCTTGATTTGTTTTTTATTCAAATTATATTCTTACAATTTGTCAAGTTATTTTTAAACCCATAAAGTGAACCCATATATTATTACAAAATATTCTTATAAAAAATTATTAACAATATCAAAATATATTCTATTAGTACTGGCGACGTCGCGTAGTGAAATAATACAGTTATATGTTCAATATCTTGGCAAAAGAATTAAAAAAAAATGCCTTCTGTTCGAGTTCATTTTTTCTTTTCCCAGGAACATACTCAAATAAGGCCATAAATGAAGCCCAAATAAGGGCATAGGCCCATCTAGTGCGAGCCCTAACAGAGAGTGGCCCAAATGTAATTGTGTCTAAGCCCACACACAGCATAATTTACAACTTTCTTCTGCTCAAAGTCCACGCACAGGTTGGCTTTCTACCCCTGTTCAATTTACTCTCTTTTTTTGCTTGTCGTGTAAACCTTAGTATTCAATTTAAAAAATTGTGATAAAATCAGTTCAAAGAATAAATATTAAATTAAAAAAGTGCTTTCGAGCCCATAATTTATAATTAAGACTCAAAAGAGGATAAAGTTTTTATACCTAGCAGCATTTCTTGTGCTGGTAATTGCCAATTTGTATAGAAGCAAAAATATTCAACCACTCAAAATTCTCTGTATTATTTTTATTCTATTTTATCGTAAAAAATAAAGTAAAATTAAAATAAATAATATGAAAAATAAATGAGTTTTTATATATTTTTTCGTCAATGAAAGATTGACACATGATATGAGATATTTAAGATATTGTCACAGATACAAGATTTCTTAAATAAAAATCAATCAAGCTCTTGCAAATCTCTATTGGATATAAAAAAAAATCTTTTTGGAAATACAAAAATTTTCTTTAATACAAACTCTTCAAGCAAGAAAACTCTCTCAAGCCTCCAAGTAAGCTTGAAGTCTATAATCAAGCTCTACTAGAAAAAGCTCCTGTAATAGTTTTTCAACAATATTTTGAGCACAAATTAAAGATGTTCTCCAAAATTACAAGTCATCAGATCTTGTAATGCAATATATGCCTAAAATCATTTTCTTGCAAGTCACATATCTCAACATAATTTCACAAATAAATAAAGTCATCATAAATCAAATTAATTTAACAAAAGAATCAAAGGATTATTCTATTATTGTATTTGAATTTTGTAAACTGAAATTGCTCTCAATCATACATGTTAATAAAATCAAATGTTTATATGGTTATGCTTACTTAATTTTCAAGTGATTAAATTCATTTCAACAAATCAGGGATGTCAATTTCATTCCGTTTCGGCCAAAACGTTTCTTACCAATTAAAAAAAGAAGACAAAACAACATTGTTTTTACATCGGGTTAAATTCCGGTCCATTCCAGATTTTTCTGCTGAATTATGGCCAAAGCACGCCGAAATCATTTCGCCTGTGCCGTTTTGGCCAAATAGTATTTTTTTTAAATAATGAATAATTTTTACAATATCAATCATATCTCTTAATCCGACTGTTAGATTGAGATGAAATTTTGCAAAGAGTCTATTGACATATTTATATATATTATGCTAACATTTCAGAGCAATCAGAGAATATAATGACCTTGCGAGATTGATGATGACATTCTCATAATATTATACATTTTCATAATTTTATTTAGAAAAATCATTTTATTGTATCTTTTTTTAGATTAAATTGCACAATTCTAAATAATTTTATTTTTGGATTTGAACTAATTTTTTTGAATTAATATATTTAATATATATATATATATATAAACAGTACAACCCCGAAATAGCGCGTCGAAATGCTCAGAATCCAAAACATTATGTTCCAATTGAAAAAAAAAACGAAACACCAACCGAAATGGAATTGACAATATTACAATAAAGATATCAACAAGAAATAACAAACGAAAATATAGAGTAATTTGACAGCTTGTTAGTTAGTTCCAATAGCTATAAGAAACTCTAAATTGTATAGTGTTTTTATTGTAGCGGAGGATCGTTTCACATACTCACAAACATTATGGACCTACTATTAATTTCTAATATTCCATTTCGGCCCTTAAAGTATTATTTTGTGCAATTTGATCCTAATCGAAGACTAATTGCTTGAGTTATTAGTTAATAACAAAACTTAAAAAAGAGGACTGGAATGAAAAATGTGTCAAACATGAGTGGTATGCAAAAGATTTCAAGAAAATACATTTAGGTCCTTAATCTTTAAAAATAACAAAATTCATACAATTTAGGTCCTTTGAAATTCTTAAAAAATCACTTTTGATACACAAGTTTGTTATGTTATTTTTCAATTTTTAGTTAGAAAGAGAAATGTTGCCAAATTTTGATGATGAGAGAGAGTCATCATTCACTCCATTTTCAACCACCAAAATGAGTCTTAATGGTATCCAAGGGTTCGTAGTGATGAGAATGGCTTCATAGTAGTTTCTTAGAGCTTTAATGTTGCATGAAAACAAGATCTAAGTCAAGAAATTCAAAAGTGACCCGATTTGATCTCAGGTTTTTATCCTATTTTACTTTTTGTATTTGGAGTTGATAGAATGATATTTGAGGTTGCTATAAGAGTGATTGTAAAGTGTTTTGGGGTTGAAATAACTTCAAAACTAACATGTAACGTGTCGTTTATGAACTGTTTAAATATTTTGATCTATATTTATCTCCTGATTATTTCAATTTTACTTTTAGTTATTGTTAATGTTTTTTTTTAATAAATATAGTTCTCAATTATATGTATACTTTACTTTAACTGTTAGATTTACATGATTTTTTTAAATAAAAGTCAGTGCATATAATTTTTTATTTATAAAAGAATATTTTTCCTGCAGCAGAACTGTTCAAATAGCTAGTTGGTATCCTGACTTACGGAAGGGATGACTTCAAAAAGCTTTGCACCAATAATAGACTATTCCAGCATTCCAGCCGACACTCTTTTTTTTCTTACCATCCACGAACCTGGACCTTAATTCTAAACAATGCAGCATAATTGAGATATAGACTAAATTTTAGCATATGTTAAAGATTTAATATTTTGTATTTAAAACATATAATTCACAATATAGTGCTTTTCATAGCACATTTACATACAAAAATCCCATATGGATCCCCTGTTAATTTAATCTTATATAACAAGAATTATAATTAAGTCCTGGATCCCCGTTAAGCTGGATCTTACAATATGATCAGGTTAAGTAGTTTAGGACATTTTTACGTGGCGTGATGACAGAGTGTTTGTGATCTACATAGCAAGTTTTGAGTTTGAATTAGAATGTGTATTTTTTGTAAGAGCCTAGTGTTAATGAATTATCTCACCTAAAAGCTTAAGTTCTTAGGTAAAGCCCCTAGAATATGATTTATATTATTCTCTAACACACCTCCTCAAGTGAAAGCCGTTTGGACTTGAAACTTGTACAGACACACAAAATATACTTTTGTGCTTGATTTTTATCAAATAGAATGGAGAAGGTGAGATTCAAACTCATGATCATTGAGTCAACAAGGTTCTAATACCATGTCAAGAAATTATCTCATCTAAAAATTTAAACTCTTAGATAAGATCCCTAGAATATGATTTATATTATTCTCTAACACCTAGAACAGTTAGGGTTTTACTCACTCACCTGAAGCAATAAAATATAATTTTCAAAAATAAGGTTTTCTGGCATCTAAAAAAAATATTAATCACATTACTGAATTTTATATGATGATGAGTTGGGATCATAATCTAAAATAATATTGACACGGTGCAGGTGATTCCGATCAATTAATTGCGGATCCAGTACACACAACTAGCAGTTTATATAAATAATAATGTATGGATGTTTATGGAATACTGAGAAAAAGATTAATATAAGGTTCGTCTGTAATGTAATTGACTTGACAATAAAAAAAAATTATTATTTTATATGATTGTTAAGTTATGCCTAAATTTTACAAGCTCGGTTTTGCTCTATTAAAGGTTAACTCGTTGTAACTATGAAAGATCTTTAAATTAGGTTTAGAAGATAATCTCAGGTTATTTTTTTCTTTTTAATTTCGGATTTCCTAGTTTTTTTTATGATTTTATTTCTTTATTTATTTTTAGGTTTTTAGTTTAAAAAATAATCAGTAATATGATTTTAAAATAAATAGAATTATGTATTATTTGTATTAGCTGTATCACATGTGATGCTTCCTTGAGTATCAATCCAATGTGGACACATCTCACCAACAAAAAGGAAAGTTGGTGGTCTACTAAGTCATTGTTTGACATTTCAAAAATATTTTTGAAAAAAAATTAAACAAATATATTTTTATTTTTATTTTTTACTTTATATTATTTTTTGTGTTTTTAGATTATTTTCATGTGGTGATATCAAAAATAATTTTTAGAAAATAAAAAATATTATTTTGATATATTTCTGAACAAAAAACACCTTAAAAAACAATATCAACCACAATTTCAAATATACAGTAGATATTTTACATATTCAAAGAGCATTTTCCCAAGTGGATGGTCATGTATTTCAAAACATTTAATTTATTTAAAATTATTTTTATATATATTTTTGAATAGTTTTAAATATATTGATGTTAAAATAAGTTTTAGAAAATAATATATATATATAAATTTAAGTAAGAAAATAATTTAAAAATGTCATATTATAAACAAGGTCAAAGTCGACTACCTGCGCTCAAAGTCTTCTCTCTACATGTATAAATAGTAGACAAACACAACTGGGTTTCTTTATAACATACACTCTCGATCTATATATGCATCACCACAGAACAATGCAGGTTTTTACTTGTATATTAGCAATCATGCTGTTCTTCGGAGGTTTTGGGCCCGGGGCAAGAACCTGTTATGCCGTCCGATATATCACTAAAATGGAGCTTTCAAGAATTGGATTACAGCTTGTTAGACCTGATCAGTTTGAGAGGAGGAGAATTCGCAGGCCTCGGGTATTTCCTCCTGTTGCCAACAGAGAGCGCCAACAAGGCTTCATACCACGTCCACCTCCACCTCCTAGAGCCATAAATTAAGATCAATCTAAATCGTTTAATTTCCTCCATTTTCTTTGAGGGTTTCTTGTGATTACTTGTTCTCGACTACTAGGTTTGAATAAATTGATCTCCTGATGATGCTTCGTCTTTGGCTTGATTTTCAGCTAGCTGTTTTCCTTGCTAGCTATCCTATCTTGAATGTTTTCAGTATAAGCAGATGTCTTTTTTCGTTTTGTGTTTGACAAGAGTGAGTGCGTCCTCAAGGGCATGATGTGATAGCAGATGACTTAAGATCTACACGTATAGCAGGTCTCAAGTTCGAGTCGGGCATACACTTCTTATAAGAGTCCGAGATAACCGAAATTTTATTCACTTACATGGGTCCACAAAACACGCTTTCTGAAGAGTGGAGTTTGCTTGAATCCAAAAAAAAATAGAGTGAGTTCCAACGAAGTAGATACATTCATTGATTAAAATTTAGAGCTTGCAAGTGTAATTCGTTTGCACCACCAGGCCAAGTTCAAGCAGATTATGTTAGAAAATTCAAATCTTAATCCTTACAAAAAATAGCCATGCTAAAACAAAGAGATTTCATCAAGAGAAGATTGAGCAATAATCTCTATCCATTTTAGGTTTATGTTTGTAAAAGGCTAATGTAGTAGCTTCAATATCGTCTTGGCTACCACTGGAAAAAAGTTGCCCTAGACCTGAATATAATAGAACAAGTCAATAAATATATCTTCATCGATCTCCTGTATTGAAATGGGAAAAATAATTCTGATATTGTCAATAACAAATTATATATTTCGGGGAGGTAAACGAGGTACTTATTACGAAACCTATCCTGGAAGCCTTGCAGCAAGATTTGGAGAGTTTTGACGGGTGAGATCAACCTGTATTCAGATTCATAATCCACGTTTAACGACAGTGAACTCCCTAGCTATCTGTGAAAGGTATATTTGAAGGGGGGAAATGAGATTAACATCGAAGTTGAAGATGGGAAAGCTGGAGGAGCTAAAATTCAACCATCATTTCCAGGAAACTTCCTGCTCTGTGTCGGTTGCAATGCTGAATTTTTGCAGTCATGATTCAACTACCAAGAATTAATGGTTTAATTTGAGTGATTTGCTGGTGATGACTTTTAAAAGTATTTTTTAAAACAACCCCATATATAATAATAGACAAATTATTGATTCACAGGCTATATAAGGGTGCATAAATAAGTCCAAAGAGTAGGTCTTAATCTCTATTTTTAATTCCCAAATGAACAAAATTTTGAGCTTGATAGTGTTCATGTTACTTCGTGGACTCATGATACTGTCCCCTCCCACTGGTGGAACGCACATGGTTCAGGCTGATGACACGGCTGATCGGCAGGCGGCAGCGTTGGAAACAACTTCAAGTAGGAACTGGAATTTTCCTCGAAAACTCAACGTGAAAACACTGAAAGGTATGAAAGTAATCTATCCTCTTCTTTCATTAATTTTGCATGTAAACCATCGAAATTCCTAGTCAAACTGGTATACATTGAACACGACTAGGGTGCCATCAATAAGTTATAGTGGCAATGGTTGATTATCAGAATGAAAGTTTTTCTTTCTGGTGTATTCTTATAATGATTCTTGCTGTGTTGTTGCAAATATATAAACCAAGCACAGGCATCAAAATCATGCTCGCTCTCGATAGTGATCGTCAGTCGGGAACTGTTAAAATTGCTTCCACCAAGCATATCTCTGCAGAAGTAAACGTGGAGCCACAAAGATTCTGGAGACGTAAACCATCTTCTCCAAATCGCAACCCTGCCAAGCATGAGAGCTTTAAATTCCCACCACCACCGATGTCATTGTATTGTCCGTCGTGCCGTTAAAATTTTCACATGCATTGCCCGGCCCGATGCCTGTGTGTCTTGTTGTTGTTGTTGAAAGTTTAGTGATGAATTTCTTTTCTATCTAGTTTCGGATGTAAGGAGAAAAACTTCGCATATAATTGTCATTGCATTGACAATCTTTCTAATTTCCATTATATTCTTAGTTTGATTCCGTACCAGAAGGATTATACTGCACTAGTTGGAGGAAATCACTCTATCAGTTGATATCCAAGTTCCCAAGAACACGCAACTTTTTCAGTTTGCTTGGATTATACAAATGATTTAGAGGGAGCACCGGAGTTAATAATCACTCCTTCCTCGATCTTCTTTGTTGATCTGGTTATGGACTCCGCTGCTAGGTCTAGGTACTTCTCCTGTCAAAACCTATAGGGGAGGGGGGGCAGTTCTTAATAATGTTAAGAATTTATATAAGTAGTTAATTTTAACACCTTGGAAGGGGAAAAAACTAAAAAAAATCCAGTTTGTTTTTGAATAAAAGAGTTAGACAGCTATAAATTTTCTGGACTTTGCTTGGATTATACAAATGATTTAAAGGGAGCGCCGGAGTTAATAATCACTCCTGCCTCGATCTTCTTTGTTGATCTGGTTATGGACTCCGCTGCTAGGTCTAGGTACTTCTCCTGTCAAAACCTATAGAGGGGGGGGCGGGCAGTTCTTAATAATGTTAAGAATTTATATAAGTAGTTAATTCTAACACCTTGGAAGGGGAAAAAACTAAAAAAAATCCAGTTTGTTTTTGAATAAAAGAGTTAGACAGCTATAAATTTTCTGGACTCGAGCATGCCGAAGGCAACTTGCAAGCCTAGGCAGCGTAAACTCTAGCCAGTTCATCAGTACTGTTGACGAGTTGACTTTAAAAGCTTTGAATGGGAGCAGGTCATCTTCAGCAAAAGATTTACTGTAATTCTTAAGTTTTAGGGCATATCCTTTTAAACTGTAAGAACTGATAATGTAATATATTGCTATGAAGATTGAAATACAAGCTTAAGTTGTTTGTCTGCTTCATTGCATTTAAATAGAGCAGACCTTTACACATTTACACATCTAAATAAGGAATTGCAAATTTACAGGGATGAAAATATACAAAAGGGAAAGAAGACGTTGGCATAATGGAAATGGAAATAGCCGTTGGTCACACTTGTTCTTGGGAGACTTGATCTGTTGCTGCAGAATTGGAATGTGATGTAGGTGTGGGATTCTTTCCATGAATAGCTCTAACACCCCCCTCAAAGTGATGGGGATTAAGATCACCATTAGTTTGGACCTTAGCAATGTAAACCGAGCAACAGTGTGGCCTTTTTGTGAAAATATCACCAATTTGATCATGTGTGGAGATATGTTTCACTTGGATGTCTTTGTTGAGGACCTTTTCTCTGATGAAGTGATAGTCGACCTCAACATGTTTCGTGCGGGCGTGGAACACCGGATTTGATGCTAGAGCAATGGCGCCGATGTTGTCACACCAAATTGTGGGAGTTGAGGATAGGAGTACACCGAGTTCCTTCATAAGCATCCTAAGCCAGTATAGTTCAGCAGTGACAATAGCTAGGCTACGATATTCGGCTTCGGTGCTGCTCTTAGAAACAATGGGTTGTTTCTTGGCTGTCCATGAGATGAGGTTTTTCCCAAGAAAGATCCCATATCCCGGTGGTGCTACGGCGATCATCTGGATTGCCAGCCCAATCAGAGTCGCAATAGGCTTGAAGGTTGACGGTGCCAGGAGAGAAATAGAGGCCATAGTCAACACTTGATTTAAGGTAGCAAAGCACTCTCTTGACTGCTGTCCAGTGGGGTTCCCTTGGATTGTGCATAAATTGGCATAGCTGATTAACCGCATAAGCAATGTCAGGGCGTGAGATGGTGCAATACTGAAGGGCTCCAACAACTCGGCGATATTCAGTGGGGTCAGATAATAGTTCTCCTTCTGAGGAAGATAGTTTTGGACCCGAGACTGTTGGACAGTTGAGAGGCTTGGCACCCACCATGTTGGTGCTGTGTAGGAGATCAGTGATATACCGAGTTTGACGAAGATGTAGGCCATGGGAGTCTCGGCTAGCTTGAACTCCTAGAAAAAAACTTAGCTCACCCAAATCTTTAACATTAAATGAGTCAGTAAGAGATGAAATAAAAGAGTCAATTGCATCTTGTTTGGAACCAGTGACTAGTATATCGTCAACATAAATTAACACATATAATTTAACTGAATCAGTATCATAGATGAAAAGAGAATAATCAGCGAGTGGATTCAATAAAGCCATACTCAAGCAGTGATTGTGAGAGGCAACGAAACCAAGCACGTGGTGCTTGTTTAAGTCCATACAAAGATTTGTGCAAACGGCAGACATAATCCGGGTAATTTTCATCAATAAACCCTTGAGGTTGTTCCATAAATACCTCTTCATCTAAAAATCCATGTAAAAAAGCATTTGAGATATCTAATTGATGAATATTCCAGTTGAAAGATACTGCCAAGGCAAGAACAATTCTAACAGTAGTATGTTTAACTACGGGTGAAAATGTCTCGGCATAATCTATGCCATACTGTTGATCGAACCCTTTAGCTACTAATCGCGCTTTATAGCGCTCAATACTACCATCTGACATTCTTTTTCAGTTTAAACACCCATTTATTGCGAATAATTTGCTTACACGGTGGTCGAGGGACGGAGAGACCAAGTTCCCATTTACCATCGGGGGCATCAAACTCGGAACCCATTGCAGCACGCCATTGAGGAGAAGAAAGCGGCTTGGGTTGTAGGTAGATGGTTCGAGTGTCGGTGACCACGGTGGAGAGTACTCGCGAGAGGATGCCGAGTCGAATACGAGAAGTAAAATCTGGAAAGGTTTTGACTTTGGAATTTCCGGTCATGGAACGGGTAATCACTCGGTTGGTGTTGTGGGTGGTGGACGATGTCAAAGCTGGTTGGTCGGTGATGGAGTTGTCGGTGATGAGATTGGGTATGTGATGGGACGATTTGATGAAGGAGATGATACTATTGTGGGATCGGTTTGTGAGATCGGTGAAGGTGGTGATTGTTGATCCGAAGATGGGTCACTTTGGAATTTATGGGTTCCGAAATTTCGGGTCGGAGATTATGGAAGTGGCTGGGATCATTTGTGGTGGAGTTCGGGTGCTTTGGAGTAAGAACTTGGGACTTTGTGGGAAATGAAAACATGGAAGGAGACTTACACAGGGAGACTTCACTTTGTGGGGCAGCGAGAGAGGACCCCATCACGTGATGCGGGGAAAATAGTTTTCATTAAATATGACATTGCGTGAAATGTAGATTCAGCCGGTTTATAGTCAAGACACCGGTACCCACGTTGGTGACTAGCATAGCCTATAAAAAATACATTCTTTCTTTGCGAAAAAGAGAGTTTGTGAATTTCATAAGGTCTTAGTAGAGGAAAACATGCGAGATCCAAAAATTTTAAGATGTGAATATTTGGGAACCGTTTTATGAAGCATGTAAAAAAGGAGTCAAATGATGCAATACTTTTTGTTGGAAGACGATTTATGAGGTAAACAGATGTGAGAAAAGCATCGGGCCAATATTTATTAGGTAAATGAGACCAGGGCTAAAAGTGTTAATCCGGTCTCGACTATGTGACGATTTTTTCCTTTCGGCAATCCCATTTTGTTGAGATGTATGAGGGCATGTTAAGCGATGAAATATGCCATTTTCTTGTAAAAACATTTTTAAAGCGAGTGGATGTATATTCTCCTCCATTATCAGTTTGCAATTGTTGGATTTTACAAGAAAATATATTTTCCACGAGAATTTTGAAATTTTTAAAAGTTGTAAAAACCTCATGTTTAAATTTAATGGGATAGAGCCAAGTAAAGCGAGAAAAATCATCAATAAAAATAACATAATATTTCGATCCATTAACCGAATTCACGGGGAGATGTCCATACATCGGAATGAATAAGGGCTAAGGGGACGAATAGATTGACGAGTTGAATCATGAAAAGGTAATTGCTTAGATTTTCCTAAAGGACATGACGAACAAAAAATCTAATTTATTTGATGTGGAAATATCTAAGCATTTGGATGTGACTAATTTATTTAAAATAACTAAAGACGGGTGGCCAAGGCGATCGTGCCATGTGTTGAGTGTGGTTGATACGCCAAGAGAGGCTACAAAACATGAAATTTTATTTGAGCCAAATTTTATTATGCTGCAATCGGGATAGAGTCCGTTCTTAACTTGCCCTTTGAGTAGAAGTCGCCCGTGTAGTTCTCCTTCACAAAAAAATCGGTTCAGTGAGTATAAAATAACAGTCATTGTCCAAGCAAAATCGGTTTATAGAAATTAAATTTGACGAAGCATTTGGACAATGAAGAACATTAGATAAAGTAAAATCAGAATTATTTGTGACTTAAAAGCACGTGGTACCCGTATTTTGAATCACTAAACCCGAGCCATTCCCCAACTGTGATTGTCTCTTCTCCTTTCATAGAGGTCGTGGGTTGGTGAGGTTTGCCGTGTTATTGGTGATGTGGGCGTTGGCTCCACTTTGTCGGCATACCATGTTTGTTGAGCATGAGAGAAGTTACCCTTCAGCGAGCCATAGCGGCAAGATCGGACGGTGGAAAGCGACCACGGTAAGAAAAAATTGAACCTGTTATAGCAATCAAGGGCCATGTGTCCCCGTTTTGTGCAAATTTGGCAAATGGGTCTGTTGTCACCGGGGTGAGGAGTGGTGTTTGTTTTATTGGTTGAAGGTCCAGAATGGGTTGGAGATCGGGTATAAGAATTGGTTGAACGGGTATAGGAACTAGGTGAACGGGTATATGAGCTAGGTGATCGGGATGGGTCTGTGAAATTTGGGGTTTTGGTTCTTCTTGTTGCTGGTGATTTGGGGTAAGTGGCTGCAAAGGCTAGGTTGGTTTCAGTGGTGACAGTGGAGTTTGAGGCTTCCATTAGTGTCTCAAAATTGAGAATTTCGGTTTGGAATTCATCTATGGAGAGTTCCTTGTCTCTGGTTGCAAAGGTGAAGGCAGTGACAAAGGGCATGAATTGTGGCTGAAGACCACTCAAGAGGTAGGAGATGAGGTCTTGTTCGTCCACTGGTTTGCCTGCAGCAGACAATTGATCTGAGAAGAGTTTGGCTTCTTCGATGTAAGAGAGACAATTGCGATTGCCTTGTGAGATTGTTTGAAGTTGCCGTTTGAGGAAGGTCACTCGGGACCGTGAGGTTGATGAGAAGCGAGCTTGAAGAGCATCCCATACTTGTTTTGAAGTTTCAGATTAAGGCTGTGGAAACAAGCTTTTTCAGATGATAGAGGCATATAGCCAACTAAGCACGTTGTTGTCCTTCTTGGACCCAGACTTGTAAATTCGGGATTCAATGATCCATCGGTGAGAGTCTTGGTTGGAGCATGGTTGGTTCCATCAACGAGACCAACCATGTCGTGACTCTTAAGAAAAAACCAGAAATTGAACTCGCCATGTTAGATAATTGGGGCCATCCAATTTTGGGAGCTGTGGTGTTTGTGGAGAAGATGATCATTGTGTTTGTTTTTGTGCGGGAGCGAGATTAAAGGATCGTATTTTGAGCGTGAGCTTTTTACTGCTACGATACCATGTAAAGAAACAGATAATACAATATATTGCTATGAAAGATTGTATTACAAAGCTTAAAATTGTTTATGCTGCTCTATTGCATTTAAATAGAAGCGAGACCTTTACACATTAACACATCTAAATAAGGAATTGCAGATTCTGCAGGGATGGAAATATACAAAAAGGGAAAGAAGACGTTGGCATAATGGAAATGGAAATAGCCGTTGGTCACACTTGTTCTGGGAGACTTGATCCATTCGTTTGCATAATTGGGAATGTGATGTAGGTGTGGGATTCTTTCCATGAATAGCTCTAAC